>PVJC01000038.1:138275-207950 GCA_004026665.1 Murina feae
CTTCCTTCCTTCCTTCCTTCCTTCCTTCCTTCCTTCCTTCCCTCTTCCTTTCCTTCCTTCCCTCTTACCTTCCTTGTATCTACTATGACAAGCACTATGCTAGGTGCTAGGGACACATAGTGAAATAAATCAGGTCCGCTGTGTGTAACTAATTACTTCATTACAACTTTTGCCTGCAGGCGACTGACTGGGTTTGCCCCAGGAGCTGGACAAGAATGAGAAGCTGAGAGCTGCCCAGACCCCAGAGGACTAGAGAGAAGTCCCTCGTGGCAGGCCAGCTGCTTATGTGGCATGGTCATACTGCAGGCTCCTTCCCACTCCCTTTAATACCCCTTAACATCCCACTGTCCTGGAGACCCCCAGATACCCCAGACCTGGCAAAGCAGGCCAATGGTCCCTGCTCCCTCCTCGCAGTTTTCTTGTTTGCTGCTGCTGAATCTCAGCCATGGGCTCTGAAAGAGGGGGGCTATGTCTGTCTTGCTCAGGGCATCTCCAGCACCTGGCGGGGACCTGGCAGGGACCTGGCACTAATGAATATTGGATGCATGGGGAGGCCTGGAGATGATGCTGAAGGCACAGGTCCGCAGCCAGAGGTGAGAAGGAAATAAAGGGACAATGGCTGAGGTCTGCAATGTTCCGGAGCTTTGGATCATAGTCCTGGCTCTGGGACCTCCTGTCAGGGCCACAGAACGTCCCTCTTGCCCTTCCTGGCTGGTCCCTGAGCTGCAGCCCAGCCAGGGCCCCCTCCTTCCTTTATGGGAAGATCTCTCGGCCCTATTGGGGGCCTTGCCAGTGCTCTCAAGGAAAAACAGGGATGTTCTCTCTGAAGGGAGAAAGTGGATGTGGTTCAAGGTCGCCAACCTGCTCCCCGTTAGCTGAATACTCCAGCTCAGAGACTTGCCAGGGTTCCTAGGACCATTTCTAACACCATGTTGGACCTCAGTGCTCAGAGCTGGTGGTGGCAGATTCAGGGCAAGGATCTTACAGGGTGAGGAAGGCCAACACTGTGTTAATATCAGTGTGGAAACCTGCTTCAGACCACAAAGTGTGGTTATTGCAAGAAAGGGGGGATTCAAGGGTTTCTCCCAACATTGAGCCCCCCCTCCAATGTGAAGGGCACTGGGCCAGACCCTATGCTTAGGCTTTATGCAATCCTGCAAGGCAGAGGTTGCTGTCCCATTTTACAGGTGAGGACATTGAGTCTCAGTGGACAAAAGTGATATGCCCAAGTCCACGTTGCTGAAACGGGTTGGAAATCAGGTGTGTTGTATCAGAAACCCAGGTAGTTTCTAGACAAACCTCTGGATTCTGTTACCAGAAAAGTGTGTGCCTCCAAGATGGTCTCCCTTTGGGAACCTTGGTGATGAAAGAGAAAGGCACAGAGAGATATGGAGAGTGTGGCCATAAGGCCACAGGGTAAGGGAGAGGAGTAACGTTACTCCTTCCTTCAGATAATACTGAACATCTACTCTGAGCTCAATTGTTGGGAATTCAGCAGAAAGAAACCTAGCCCTTGGTCTTGGAGACTCAGTAGGCAAGTCAGATATTTTTCAAGTATCGCATAGATAAATAGGAATTGCATCTGTAAATGGTGTTCTGAAGGAGACATGCTCTGACCTGAGAGGGCCCTGGCATGGTTAGCGAGGTTAAGGAGGTGCCCCGAAGGAAGAAATGCTTAGCCGAGATCTCAAACATGAGTAGAAGTTAGCAAAGTGAGTGCAAGTGTGTGTGTGTGTGTGTGTGTGTGTGTGTGTGTGTGTGTGTGTGTTGGTGAGGTGGGGGCGAGGAAAGGGGAGTAAGAACTATCCCAGAGAGTCAAAGGCCTATGCAAAGGCCCTGGGGCAGAAGAGATCCTGGTACTCTCTGGAGTGTCTTAAAATTGGAGCAAAGGAAGCCAATGGGGTATCTTAAAGATGTGGACATGATTATATTCGAATTTTAAGGACATCCTTCTGACTTTTATGTCGAAGGATATGTTTCTTCTTAACTAAGAGTAAGCTTGGCAAGAAGGGTCGAGGGGCTTATTGGCAAGTCAACTCCTTTTGCCAGGCTTCAGTTGTCCCCTCTCTAGGGTGCGTTTGGATTCAGTAACTGATCATTTCCATCTCATGTAGATGCTTTCTGGCTCTGCCTGTCTCTCAATAGTCCTGGGGTGAATGAATTCTTGGTTTTTCTCAATCTTTCTTTTGAACAGTTTCACACGGACACTTGGAGAGTGAATTTTATGTGTTTGTGAATACATATCAGTAAACACCTAGAAAAGAGATAGGAACCACTGTCTTGGGAGGGCTATGCCACAGTATCTGTTAAACTCAACTTGTGCAGGCTGTGAGGCAGAGTTTGTTCTGGTGGCATTAACGTTCCAGAGCCTCTTGCATGTGGACAAAAAAGTGTAGGCAGATGTTTGTTTTAATATTGTTTATAAACAGTGAAAAAAATGGAGCCAACTTAAAAGTCCACTACTTGGCAACTGTTACAGATTATGGCACATGCGTAGTATGAAAATGCTAAGTAGCTATTAAAAGAAATAAGTGGAACACAGAGTGGAAACCTCAGACATTGTGATGGGTGAAAAAAGCAAAATTGTAGAAAGATACAAATAGTCTGAAAAAGGTTTGGAAATGCTGACCCCTGGCCCCAGCTCTTCTTATGAGCTTCTATGTGATATATGCATACCATACAATCATACAAAAAAACCCAGAGATTTGAAAGAGAAATATTTACCTGATAATAGTGTTTACCTCTGGATAAGGACCAGGATTAAAGGGCAACTCTTGCCTTCTCAGTAAAATTCCAGTAATTTTTAAAAAGAAGAATGCATTTATATATATATTTCTTTCTTTTTTAAATTATTGATTTCAGAGAGGAAGAGAGAGGGAGAAAGAGATAGAAACATCAGTGATGAGAGAGAATCATCGATTGGCTGCCTCCTATACTCCCCACACTGAAGACTGAGCCTGCAATCCTGGGACCCTTCAGTCCGCAGGCTGATGCTCTATCCACTGAGCCAAACCAGCTAGGCCATATGTATTTCTTATTAACATCAAATTAATTTAAAAATTAAGATAGAACCCTTGAAGATTCTGGGGGAACACAGATCAGACTTACTGCTTCAGAGAAGGGTACTTTCCCATTTCTATTTTTTCTACATTTGCTATATTATAAATCTATATTATAAAAATAGTCCTCTTGTTTGCCAGAATGAGAATATATTTATATGTGTATGCAGTAAGATATTCAAGGAAAAAAGGAAGTGGTTCTTCCGATTTGGTAAGCAAGCCGAGCAGCTAGGAGCATTTAGGGGGAACTGAGGCCTGGGGAGCCCATGTGACTGCAAGCGTCAGTGAGTCAGTGGGTGAGAGACGACAAGGCCATCCAAGCCCAGTGCCCACCCGAGTCACGTGATGCCAGAACACAGCAAACTGGCTTGTTTTGCAACCCGGGCAGGTCCTTTAACCACAAGCCTGCTGGCTGGCTCCGTGTGGCGGGGAGATGGTGCCAACGCTTGCTCTTCCCTCCGTGAGTCATGCCTCTTCCCGCAATGGCTGGGGGAGGATGTGGAGAAGTTGGGCTCTGGGACAGCAGCTACTGGCCATAGGCTCTGCCAGGCTGGGTGCCCTGGAGGCCGAGTGCCCAGATGGGGCTGCTGCTGTAGATGACCTCAACCCTGGACAGGTACTTCAGATTACAGCCATCAGTGCCTGCGTGGTGATCAGAAGCAAGTGGGGTTTTCGAGGGGCCTCCGTCGAACACTGAGCACACATTTTGTCCAGGGCACTGTGATCATGCATCATGCTAACTTATAAGGGCTTGCTGGCCCATTGTACAGATGAGGAAACAGCCTCAGGGGAGGTAAGTGCCTTGTCCCAGGCCCTAGATCCAAGCTAGTGAGCGGCTGAAATGGGATTTGAAACCAGGCCTTCATTGCACTCTGGTGGCTTCTTCAGGCCAGAAAGGTGTGCGCTTGCAGGTCTGTGTCCTTGGAGGTCATTTCTCATGGGTCCCGCCTCAGGGTTTGCTGGTGGAAGGGGAAGGTCAGGTAAGAGAAGGGGGAGACACACCATGAGGGCAGCAAGAACCATATGTGCTATTTCTGAGCACTTCTCTGCCAGGTATGGCCTGAGCACTTCACTTTCATGTGCTCCTCAATCCTTTTAACATCTGGGGAAACAATTATCCTTATTGGCAGACAGGCACACCGAGGTTCAGCGAGCGAAATGACTACTTAACTACAGAGTTAGCAAGCGGAGTCAGGCTTCAAAACCTTGTCTATCTGGTTCCAAAACTGCCTCTCTTAGTTACCCATCAGCACTGTAAACCTGCAGGCACACATCCTCTGCGGGACCCCGCTCCCAGCTCTCCTTTCACTCTGCAGTCTGACTCTTGCCCACGAGACAAATTCTCACTCATGCTTCAGTACCCCAGGGGGCATCACCTCCTCTGAGCAGCCTTCCTTAGCTCCTCAGCCAGGGGTTCTGACTATGCCCGCACAGCTCCCCAATCACATGTGTTTTCACCGACACATGCCACTTGGCTTTGTGAAACTTCTATTTAGGGGATTGGGAGGTGTCTCTGGGTAGAGATAATCTTTAATGGTTAATTTTATGTGTCAACTGCCTGGGCTAAGGGGCTCCCAGAGAGCTGGTAGAATACTGCTGCTGGGTGTGTCTGAGGGTACCTCTGGAAGAGCTGAGCATCTGAGTCAGTAGACTGATAAAGGAAGATGGCTTTCACCAACATAGGTGGGCTTCATCAACCCACTTGGCCTGGGTAGACCAAGAAGGCAGAGGAAGAGTGGACCTACTCTCTTCACTGGAGATGGGACATCCATCTTCCCCTGCCCTCAGACACCCGAGCTTCTGGTTCTTGGACCTTTGGACTCAGATGGGAGCTTCCTGGGCCTTCGGACTGCGACTGGATTCCACAGCCAGCTTCCAGTCTCAGCTCATAGATGGTATTTGGCAGGACTCCTTGGCCTCCATAATCATGTGAACCAATTCCTATAAGAAATTTCTTATGTGTATATATCTTATGTATATATCCTACTGGTTCTGTTTCTTTTGAGACCTTTGGCTAATACAAATGGCATCAACTTCATCAATTATTTTAAAAAATCTTTTGACCATGTTTTGCATCCGGAGGCTAGTACAGTGGTTACATCACAGGCTTTACTGACCTATAGGTCTGGGTTTGAGTCCTGTCTGGCTGGATGATGTTGGGTCGACTACAAGACTTCTCTCAGTTCCGTCTATAAAATGAGGCCTCTAATGTCTTCTCCTCAGTATTGGTGGGAGGATTAAGTGAAATATTGATGGAAAGTGCAGAGCATAGTGCCTGGGACAAAGAGCACATTAATATCATTAACCCTCCAGTCTCATTCAGTCTGTGATTGGCTCGGGAAAGTATGGCTGTCCCCACGCCATTGTGAGGACCTGACTCCAACCTCTGAGTCCTGCCCTTGATTTATAATCCCTTCCCTGAATGTGTCCTTTCTCATTCTTCAGAAGCTGCTGATTTACACCCAAATTTACACACATGGAAAAGGTATGAGTAGATGAGCTGAACAAATCTATAGACCAAAGTAATGTAATGGACAGACAAGCATTTTGAAAAAGTTTATACTCAATTCTGTCCAAGGAAATTAAAATGAATTACATCAACCACCTAAGGGAAAAGAAGGCTTATCAGTGCTCAGTGTTAGTGAGGTTGGGTTGAAGGATCATACACACAGATAGTACTTGTGACCATTCAAATTCTTCCAACCCTGACATTTATCCTGAGAAAGTAATCTTGAAGAAAGGACTAGGTATAGGCAGCGGTGTTTAGTGCATCATTTGTAAGGCAATGGTAAGTCAAATTGTGGCCATCTATGCAATAGTAGCCAGCACTGTCAACGATAAAGGTCTTACAGAAACAAAGTATTTACTATACTATTACCTGGAAAGCAGAACGTAAATTGGGATTTTCTCTATGAATGCAACTATGTTAAATCTGTGTAAATGTGGGCGAGGACAGAAAGCTCAAAAAGCATAGAGTGATGATGGTGGGGGCTGTGGATTGGCTCAGAGGCTCCTGTTGTGCTGAGACACTATTCCTGAATCACACTATATGTGACCTGGAGAAGTCCCCTGACTTTGGTATTTCATATCCAAGGTCCTTCCCACCAGGCTGTCCAGCCTCTCTCTGCATCTCCTGCAGCCAAGTCACCCCTGCAATTCTCCAAGATCAGCTTCCGTGTGGCCTCAAAGTACAGGTACACATAATAGCCTCTTACTTGGTTCCAGAAAGCTGACTGAGGCCAAAGCACTCTGACCTGGACTGGAGGGTTCCCGCGAGTGCTGTCCAGCATCAGCAGAGGCTGGTCTTGATCAATGACTCCTGAGAACACTTTCCATCAAGGCAAAGAGCCTTGCTTGAGAGGAAAGCTGCATTAGTCCTAATGTACTGATGGGAGCCCTAATAAGTTAGAAGCTTTGCCTGGGGATCATACACTTTTGCCTACAGGACCATTTCTGACTTTAGAGCAAGCCAAGCCATGGATGGAACCATTTCTGTCTGAAAGAAACTCCAGAGCGGCCCATACACAGGGTGGAAATACTCAGCTTCCCAGCCACCCCCTTCCTGGGGTCCTCAGGGTCTGGCTGATGCTCTATTGGCATCAGAGACAGGATCTGCACTCTACTCTCACTCCAGTCTCTATTATTACAGATGGACTCTCATTTGCCCACCTGCTGAGAACAGTCATACGTTCCCAATCAACACCCAACCCAGCCACAAAATCATGCTCTCAAAACCTGGGTAACTTGAGGGCTTAAGAGGAATTCTTGGGAATGATTTCACCCTTCATTGCCATTCATTCATTCATCCTTCCATCCATCCATCCATCCATCCATCCATTCATATCTTCCTCAGTTATTAAGTACTCTATGCCAAACACTGTTCTAGGCACTGGGGACATGGCAAAGCAATGGTGGCCCTGGAAATCCTATATAATAGAAGCCTAATATGCTAAGTGTCCAGTTGTCTGGTGGTCTGTTCAACCAATCAAAGCATAATATGTTAATGATATGGTAAGGCCGCTCAACCACTCACTATGACTTGCACTGACCACCAGGGGGCAGATGCTCTGACTGGTAGGTTAGCTGCTGGGGTCGGGCCGATTAGGACTGAGCAAGATGGGCCGGACATGCCCTGGAGCCTTCCCACAGTCCCTCCCCAGCTGGCCAACCTCCCACATATCTCCCTGGCCCTGATCGATCATGCACCAGTGGGGTCCCTCAGCCCAGCCTACACCCTCTCTCAATCAGGGTTGAGGGCCCCTCCCCCGATTGCATGCATCTTGTGCACCGGGCCTCTAGTGGATAATAACTGACTAATAAAAAGCCAAGAAGTTCTATAAAGGAAATCAACTGGTATTCTTTTCTGATGAAGAACAATGGGTGGGAGTGAGTAGCCAGAACTTTGTTGTATGAGGTGGACATTGGAGATCTTTCTCAAGAAGTGTCAGGTCAGCAAAGGTCAGAAAGAGAAGAAAAAACCAGCAATGCAAGAAGCAGGGAAAAATGCCTCCCAGGCAGAAGGAATGGCTGAGCAGAGTTGAGGCAAGTGCTGTGTGTTGTGTGCTGGGTGCTGGTGAGCTCTAGACATCCCACCCTGTTCCTCTTTTTCCTCTTTCTTCTCTGTTTGTCTCCATCTCACTGATCATTTGGTTTCCATCCATATTTTGGTACCTAAATGACTTAGTCTGAATCTGGCCCTATCTCTCTCTGTCTTTGTTTTCTTCACCCATCTGACTCTTTCAGTCTTTCTAACTCTGTATCGCCTTTTCTCAGCCTTTGTCTTTTTCAGTCTCCCTCTTGCTTCCTTAATACTTTTGGCTGTCCCTCCCTCTCCCTCCCAACCCCCCTGTCTCCACTTGACTTTGGGTCCCTGTAGCTCCCCACCTCGTTCCACAACTCTGCCAATGTGTCTTAGGGTCCTGAGCAAAGGCCACTGGGAAGCCTGCCTGATTGATATTGCTCCTGACAGCGAAATCATTCCCACAGTACCTCTCTGAGAAGTGTTAAACAGGCAGTGTTTTGTCTGTACCCAAGTAAGACAGGGGTGTTTAAACAAACATATGCACTCTCAGAAATCCAAGCATTTGTATTCCTCCACTGACCCATTATGAGGCTGAGGGAGTGTAAACTTTCCCTGAGGCCTGGAGAGGAAGTACAGAATGAAACTGCTGTGCTGGGGAAGGAGGGGCAGGGAGTGGAAGTTGTTCCAAGGGACCAGGTAGAACCTGTGCTCCAAGGACCTGACAAAGGGGGAGCTATTACTTTTATTGGGGGAGTTGGAGGGAGCTTCATGATGCCTAAGTGTCACTTCTTCCTGACCACCTCCCTTTCCCTATAGAGGCGTGGCAGCTCATCTCTTTGTCCCCTCTGGACATGAACTTCTTGGAAATAGCACTCATGGGTTACTCAACAGCACACCCCCAGTAGCCATCCCTCAGCTTGTGTCCTGTCTGGCCGAGCCAGTTCTCAATTAAATGTTCATTAGGGTGGGAAGGGTCTTTGCAAGTAACACATGGTGAGTGACATTTAGCAAGCTGTGGGGAAGTGCCTGAGTTTCCTCATTTCTGAAATAAGGGCACTGGGGAGACAGTGCAGGTGAAGTGCTTGAAACATGGTAGTGATGCTTAGTGATGCGAGCTCGTCGCTCTTGACCCCATTGCCTTTGCCATCAGCATCAGCAGTGTCATTAAACTCTTCAGGTTTGGGTGCCATGCAGTTACCTGGCCATAGAGTCCTCGCTCTCTTCACTATGAAAGGATAGGAGACTATGGTTTTTGGTGCAAAAGGCTAGTTTTAACCTGTGTGGATGCTTTTTATTCTCCCAAATACGTTCTTTCACACCTTAGGTCTCTGTCCAGAGACAGTCAAAGAATTTAGATACCTGCCTGGGTACACAGAGTGTTAGTTTTTCCCTCTTTCCCATTGTCTGCTGTGTCAGGAGAGACCTAGTTACTGTGTGGCTCCTTCCCACCCGCCAGGCTGGCCCAGTGCCCAATTCCAGCCCCTCATAGCCTGGGGTAGAGCTAGACAGTCCTGCTCTATCAGATCATTTCACAGGGTTTTAGAATGCTCTACTGATTTAATTCTAGAACTTTTTTTTTAACCATTTCTCTATAAGTTTTCTCTTCCCCAAATATGAAATGGGGGCATCTTATCATTAAAATGTAAAGAATAAATGAGGTAATATATGACATAGACACTGATTCTCAGAGTCAACAAATCTTACTTCTCTGTCCTCTCCTGGGTGTGAACTCTCCAAGGGTGAAAGCCTCTCTGATTCATCTTTGAAGCCCTAGAACTGGCGGCCCAAGGTGGCAGCCACAGACCACTGTGGCTGCTGAGCACTGAAATGTGGCTGGTCTGACCGAATAGGGCTGCAAGTATAAAATACACACTGGAATTTGATAACTTAGGATGAAATTCAGAATGTAAAATAACTGGTTAATATTTTTATATTGATTATATGTGGAAATGATGATATTAGGTATATTGAGTTAAAGACAATTAATGAAAATTATTAATTAATATTTATATTTTATTGTTAAAAATCCTATATAATAAAGATATAATATGCAAATTAACCCTCATGCCCTCACAGGATGGCTGTCTACAACCAGGCTGGCAAGGGGTTAGTGAGGGATAACCAAACGACTGAGCAGCAGGCTGCATGGGGTAACCAGGCTGGCAGGGGGGGCAGTTGAGGGCAACCAGACCAGCAGGATGGGGCAATCAGGGGCAACCAGGCTGGCAGGGGGGGCAGTAAGGGGTGACCAGACCAGCAGGGGAGGGTGCAGTTAGGAGCAACAAAGCTGACAGAGAGGGAGCAGTTGGGGGTGAACTGACTGGTAGCAGGGGGCAGTTAGGGGCAATCAGGCTGGCAGGCAGGTGAGTGAATAGGAGCCAGTGGTCCAGGATTGTGAGAGGCATGTCCGACAGCCAGTTCAGGCCCCATCCCTGAGATGGGGCCTAAACCAGCCATCAGACATCCCCCGAGGGGTCCTGGATTGGAGAGGGTGCAGGTTGGGCTGAGGGGATTCCCCCACCCCCGGTGCATGAAATTCACCCACCCCCAGTGCCTCTAGTAAATATATAAAATATATGAGAATACTTATACTAGTGTATAACAAAATAATTATCAAATAAAGTAATTATTATGGAAATTGATGTTATTTGTTTCTATTTGATTTCTTAGTGTGGCTAATAGAAGATTTAAAATTACTTATGTGGCTCACATGTTATGTGCATTTTACAGTGTTGCCTAATAACATAGTAAACAATATCTGCTTAGCGTAAGTAAGCAATACCTGTGGGTAGCATGGGCAGATGAATGGGTAACTGGAGGAAAATAAAAATAAATGGATGGGTAGAATAACAAATTAACAAATACATGAATAAGTGGATAAATGAACAGATGGAAATAGATGAAAGAACAGGTACATGAATAAGTGACTAGAAGAATGGGTGGCTAGGTGAATGGAAGGAAGAATGAATAAAATTATGGTGAAATGAAAGAACGGCTGAAAATAAAATGTGATAAATTGGTGGATGGGTAAATTACTAAAAAGATTAAATAAGTAAGTGCCGAAGCACACAAATAGATATATACACACGGACAGAATGGATGCCCGGGGAGACTGGGCTTGACAAGAAGCCTTGCTCCTCTTCCTGGGCTCGTGGGGTGCAAGCCTTTGACCAAGAAGAAAGGTTTACCCTTGCTCTTGGGAATTTATTATTTTAATTGTTAGCCTTCATCAGAGGTTATTGGAATTTCTCCCCCTTAGACAGTTTATCACTTGTGAATTATTTGTCACATCGTTGTAATTCTATCCAGATCCTTAACTTTTTTAATCATGCATCTTTTATGGGGTCTCCTTTAAAGAAGCACTATAATTACGTGCCAAGGGTCCCAGTAAATTTTATCAGGCCATAAAATATTATACTTTAATTATTTGGAAGGGTAAGGAAGGCAAACGTTCCCTCTGTGAGACTGGGGATCAATACTGTGTGTGTGGGGGGGTGGTGCTCATGGTAGCAGAGGCAACTGCAGGTGGCCTCCTCTTCCTGAGGTCCCTCTGAGGGCTTGACCTCTTCCTGAGGTCTGCTCTGAGGGGAGTTTGCTCAGAGCAGTGAGGCCCATGTGCTGATGCCTTTCCTTGATTCTCTGGGAAATGCTGGGCCATAATGACTCCTAAGGGTATATCCTTAAAGTGGTCCCATGATGCACAGCAAGTCCAAGAGGTGGTTGGGAAGGATGCTGTTATTCCACGTTCTTCACAGGTGAGAAAACTCAGACCCGAAGAGCAATTAGAGATGGGACACTAATTTTGTTCTCCCGTCTCCGTGGTGATCTTTTTCCTTGCTGTGCCACACCTGCTACTATGAACTCAAACCAGAGGACGCATGCTCAATGGGGTTTTATAGTCCCCGGGGTTTGAAAGTAGAAATCCTCTGGCACCAGAACTTTGCATCCGACATTCTATTCATTGAAATAAATATTTGAGCTAGACTTCCACTGTGTGCCGCCCCTGGTGCTGGAGTAAAGCAATAAGCAACATAGTCTCTGCAGCTGGTTTTCCTTGGGGAGACAGACACTGGTCAGATCCTCACATAGGTCATGGACACTGCACGTATGTTAAGTACTAAGAAGAGGGGCCTTGAAAGTAAACAACAGGGGCTTTAATGCATTGGGAAAGTCAGAGGTCTTCCTGAGGAAATAAGTGATTTGATATCTGAAGGATAAGTGGGAGTTAACTAGGTAAATAGAAGAGGGAGGCATATTTTAGGTAGAGGGAACAGCATATGCAAAGGGCCTGTGGTTGGAAGGTCTGGAAAGTGATATGGGGTGGCCAGAGCAGAGGTACTGGTGAGAGACTATGAGATGTGAACCATATCACACAAGGCCTAGTGAGCCATGTTAATGCTTCTGGTTTTTATTCTAAGAGCACTGA
The DNA here is from genome assembly GCA_004026665.1 of Murina feae. Taxonomy (NCBI): domain Eukaryota; kingdom Metazoa; phylum Chordata; class Mammalia; order Chiroptera; family Vespertilionidae; genus Murina; species Murina feae. Next base: position 150,283 of record PVJC01000038.1, read on the forward strand.
AGTTTTCAAGCAAAGTTTTAGATGAGGAAAAAGCAATGTGTTAAAAGGCAGTGCAGCAAGGGAAGACTCAGTGCAGAAGGGAGGAGGGGAGGTGCACGCACAGGGGTAAATTCAAGAAGAGGAGGAAGGCAGGGGATGGTGAGTAATCCTCACTCATCCCTCTGGTTTTGACTTAGATGTCATTTCCACATCTAAGGGGAGACCTCCCCTGACCCCCAATTAGGCCATGTCCCCCACCCCCAAACAGTGGTCCCCACCCTCCACTTCCCCTTTCACAATGCACAACATCTTACTACCATGTCTTACTTAATGGTCTCTTCCCCACGCTAGATGTGGGCCCCATCCACGAGGGCCAGAACTAGGGGTGTCTCAATCAGTGCCAGCTACCCCACCCCCAGCCCAGGACCTGGCACAGAGTTGGCGGGCAATACTCAGAACTGAAGGAGCAAATCAGTGAATGGGGCACCCCGAGAGGAGGAATTTATAAGGGGCACATTTCCCCACTATTGCCCCTCCCTGTCCCTCCCTCTCTTCCTCCCCTATTCACTTCCTTTTTTGCCCTAAAGCTGAACTCCTCCAGATCCTTGACCGGGGCTCTCATCTGAAGTACGTGATGAACACATGAGCAACTCTCCTAGCTCCAATCTGATATATAAGTTTCCCCAGGAGGGTTGCCATGCGCATGCTCATGATACAGATGAACTACCTGTTTCCAGAGGTGAGATGACTTAGCCAAAGCTGCTCTGAAGGAAGATGACAGAGAATTTATGAAACTCCCCATGTCACCCCCTTGGAGTGACTCACCCTGCTCCTAGCTGCTCATTATCTCAGGGTGAACGCTTTTTGGTGAACCCTGTGGTTACCGGCCGGCGAAATCTCCAACAAGCTTTTCTGCCTAAAGAAAGTAGAGTTTATGTCAACAACAATAATAATACTTACGTTAATGGTGGCTAGCATTCAGGTCAGGAACTTTCCCGATCCTTTACAGCAGGAGCCTGCTGTCTATGGCCCACAGGCCAAAGCCTGAGTTTTGTAAATGAGGTTTTATTGGCACGCAGCCGTGCCAATGTGTCCAGGTATGTCTGTGTCTGCTTTCTTGCTGTTATGGCAGAACTGAGTAGTTGGGACAGAAACTGTATGGTCCTCCAATCCTCAAATATTCACTATCTGGTCTCACAAATAATGTTGGCCAAGCCCTGCTGTATAGTCATTATTGCAGCATGGTGACATAGGTCACAAAACGTCCACTTTACAGATAATTAAACTGAGGCTCAGAGAGGACAAGAGCTTTTCTTGCGATTTCATAGAGACCAGAGGGAAGCATGGTGGCTGGGATCCAAGAGGGAGCATCCTAAGAGAAAAGAGGCGGGATTTGCCAATTTCTTAAGGCCTCGGCCTTGGATGACGCTCAACCACTGAGCCACACTAGCTGGGCAGGGCCATATTTTTTAAAAGCCCACAGCAAATATCCATATGCATCTCAGGTGTTCCTTAGACCATTACTGATCCTGGTGAGGGTGACCTGATCATTCCTGGTTCAAACTAGGAGACATTCTGGGAATGAAAGGGAATATGCTATGAATAATAATACCAGGCAATGAGTGCAAAGCAGATCCCCCCCCCCCATAGTCACCCTACCCTAGGGGCAGTGATTAATGTCCCCAAGTCATCTTGGGAAGGTTATAAGACCACTCTGGTTTAAGTATGGGACACATTTAGGAAAATCTGATAAATTGTTTAAAAATAAAGAGTAGTCTTTCGCCTGAATGTGAAAATCTTTAGTTACCTGGAAAAGTCACTTAAATCAAACTCCTGCTTCTCTGAGTTTTCCAGTTAACTGTACTGCTCCTGTGAGACAGCCCCCCTCAGACACAGAGCACTCCCCCCACCTCCGGTTCACAGAACAGTGAACCCCTGGAATGCTGCTGTGGCTGCCCTGGGCCTCCATGCTCAGTGAGTGTTCACTCCCTGTTACACTCAGTGCTAGATCCTGGAAAAGCAGAGAGGGCTAAGACATGGTCCTGACCTGCAGGTGGAAATACCAGGTGATAAGGGCCACCAGAAAAGTAAAACCAAGTATTGTGGGATTGCAAAAAACAGATAAATGAAAAAATCCAGGAAGTTTTCATAGAGGAGGTGACACTCAAGTTGAATGGTTTATTTCTTTTCAATTTTTAAATATTTTTATTGAAGTTTAGAAAAAGAGGAAAGGAGAGGGAGGGAGGGAAGGGGGAGAGAGAGAGAGGAGAGAGAGAAAGAACCATCAATGTGAGAGCATAACATCATTTGGCTGCCTCCTGCATGCCCCTTACCAGAGATTGAGCCTGCAACCCAGGCATGTGCCCTCACTGGGAAGTGAATGGGCAACCCTGCAGTGCATGGGGTGAGGCCCAACCAACTGAGCCACACCAGCCCAGTGAGGGCGGATGGCTTACTTTTTGATTATCTAATCTGTCTCAGGCATATTGCTAAGCATTTATGTGTGCCGTCTCATTTCATATTTGCAAAAACCTCAGTGACGTGGGCTTATTACCACCCGTGTTTTATAAAGAAGACTGAGGCTTAGACAGGTGAAGTGACTCGCTTAAGTCTATACAAGTTGCAGAAGCAGAACAGGTACTGGGCACAGAGGGAGGAAGGATGACTAGGAATTTCTGAAACCTCGAAGAAGGAGCGGGCATTTCAGCAAGGGACCAGCAGCTGTAAGGACAGATGGGTGGAATGGGTCTTGGGATGCCAGGCGTATAACTGGCCATTGAGTGCTTCTGGGGCATAGTTGGTGTGAGTGGGTGCAGTGAGGTCATGGCTGGGAAGGAAGTTTGCTGCACAGAGGAGCTTGGGGCTTCCTCCCAGAGCCGGGGGCTCCTTCTGAGAGTTGAAGGGGGTGGGGTATTGGATTTAGCCAACACCAGCCATCCTGAGCGTGGGCCCCTTACTATTCTAGTGTGATCCGTGGAGCAGGAGCATCACCTGGGAATTGCTTAGAAAGGCAGCATCTCAGGCCTCCTGAATCAGAGCCTGCCTTTTGCCATGGTCCCAGGGGCTCCTCGCACTCAACGTTTGGAAGCAGTGGCCTAGCACACCGCGGTCTACAGTTCATAACGTTACATCACAGCTGCTCACAGCGAAGACCTTCCTCGGAGAGTTTCAGTTTTGGACACCTGAGCAATGGCTTACAAGGGATGCGGGGGAGGGTTAGAGGTCAGTAACAACAACACCTGTAATCCATTCATTAGGTTTTCTTTTCCTGGTTGTTCTAGTGATTGCAGCCTGGCCCCTCTGCAGTGGAACCAGACCCAGCCGTGGTTCCCAGGCACCCCCTCCACAAACTGAGCAAGTCAGCTCAAGGGCTCAGCTCCGTGGGCCACTGACCGGCGCCATGGGTCATGGAGCGCTCATACCCTGGGAGTCTCCTATGTGATGGACTGGGGGCTTGCCCCTGAGGCAATCACATTATCTGCCCATTAGTGGATGCTCAGGAGCAGAAGTGAGGGTAGACTCAGTGTGCTGGTGTGTGTGTGTGCATGCACATGCATGCATGTATATGTGTGTGTATGTAAATTTAAAAGGTGCAGGTGGCAGAGATGTTGGCTTTACATTTCCTCCTCACCCTCAGGGAACCTCACCTACCTCCTGATGTCAGAAGTGATGGTGCTTAAAAAGGGGGCGGACCAGACATCTTCATCTTTCCTTCTTCTCTGAGCTGTTCCATGAGCACCTCTGCCTCCATGCTGGACCACGGGTGGGAACTTTGGGGATGAGGAGTGAAGAACTAGTTCCTGACCAGCAGGAGACAAGCGAAAGGCTAAGGCAGGTGCAATGTCTTAAGGAGTGGGAAGCAGTCAGTGCTGGGGGAGCAAGAGGAGGAGCGTCTGGTTCCGAGTGGAAGGTAGCTCTGAAATTCCCCATCTATCTGCTTTTGAGTAGATGCCACAGCTTCTTGGATCTCCAAAGTCTTACCCATGTCAGGTTTATGCTCATTTCCCCTCAGGGTTTAGATGAGGACTAGAGGTACAGGTGGAAGTGCTCAGCCCAGGATGTAGCACATGGTTGATATTCGTAGACTCCTGGTCGCTAACCTCAGACTCCAAGCCAGGCCAGCCCTTTTGGCTCACCAGGGGTAAAGAAACTGAAGGGACCGGTTTCATTTCACAAGCCACACTTGCCCAGAGCGCCTCCCTGTCTGGCAGGGAAGTGGCTTTCCTCGCGTGCAAGAAGATGCACGTGATGATGGCGTGTCCCAGGCGACTGAAGGGATCTTGCAAAACATAACATTCCTTCATGTTGCGGACGAATGGAAGGGAGTGAGGAAGTGGCACCCTCCTTCCTGCATTGTGAGGCTGTGCTGGCTCTGGCATCTTCATGCCATCCTTATGAAGATTGATCCTGCATGGGTTAGGGACTTGCCCTGAAAGTCTTTCTTCCTCTCCTTTTCCTTCTCCTCCTCCCCCTCCTTCCTCCCTTCCTTTTTAATGACATACCTTCTGCATACTTCCTTGAACCTACTCTCATGGCACATGTCTCTCAGAAGACAGCAAACCCATCCAAGGCTCCAGTGGGCTTGCAGGAGGGCTGGGCGGAAGATGGAGAACCTGAGGCCATGCTCCTTGAACAGCAAAAGGCATGAGATTGGTCCACAGACTTACAGAAACTTCAGAGACCTGAGATGAAGAGGCCACAGCATCAATGGAGAGGTAGGCCCAGTAGAGAAGGTGGGATGTCAGAACCCACTCTTCCTCCCATTGGCAGGACTCTACTCATTCTGGAATGCTCAGCTCAGAGCGTTTTCCCCTGAGAATCTGATTTTCTTGACGTCCTGAAGGCCTTTGGTTTCAGCAGGAGATGATGACTAAGCCTTCCTGGGAGCAGCAGGAGTCTGCTGTCCTTTGAAGGGAGCGTGAGTAATGGGTGCACTTCTGCAACATGGCTCAGTCTCCCCCTGGGGTGACCCACACCACACACCGTGCCCAAATGCACACCTATGAGTGTACACACACTGACTTTCACCACTCTGTGCACTCCCACACTCTCCACAGTGCAGGCACCTGCACCATTCGGCTCATACTCCCCTCCACAGCCATGTCCCACCACCAGCTCCAAGAGGGAGCTTTATTGCCCGAGCTCCCAGGTGTTTGCAGACCTGACATTGAAGACCTTTTGGTGACACTTCCATAAAAATCTCATAAATTGCATCTGTGCAACGTCGCACGCATATTTTAATTTTCCAATAAATACAGTCGTGCTTATTTCCTAACAGCTCCAGCCTTGGCTGAGTGCCCAGCCAAAGGGTCCGCTTCTGTGCATCTGGCCAGGATACACCCTGGGCAGCAATGGGGACCACGCTGTGGGTTGTTTGAAGCCCAAGACATCCTCAGGTATGTGGAATGGTCCTGATTTGAATGAGATGTGAGGGCGCATCGTGCCCAGGTGCAAATTATATTCCTCCCCTTGCAAATGATTTATCTTTTCACTTACTCATTTGTTTCACCTAAACTCTTCCAAGGTTTTAGGCAGGAGCTACTATTAAGCCTATTTTCAGACATGGAGGCTGAAGCTTAGAGAGAAAATAGTTAATGGACAAGACCAGGGCCTGGGGATATGCGTTTAAACAATGCTCCAGCTCATTCTGACCCAGGTAGTGTTGGTCACACTTTGGGAATGTAGGTCTTCTGTGCTTATGGTCTGGGTCTCAGAATATAAACCACATCAACCCCTTGCTTAAAATGAAAATACCTTGGAAACAATAACTTGAAAATGAAAGGAGCAATTTCAAGAACAAACAGCTTTTACTTAGAATCTTGATGGAACTTAACACTCTAAGAACTTGGGAGCCGGCCCTCCAGAGAGGCCGACTACCACCTGCCATGGCCAGTGCAGCCATTGCCTCTCCTGGCTTTGCTATAACTTGCTGCATTGTCTCCTGCCTGTCCTTGAAAAATAATTTTGTGACTTACAAGTTGATAAATCTTTACCCCTAACGAAGCTCTTCTAGTGGTTGTTATCTCCCTTTTTTGCACGGGGAAGCAGAGCTGTCAAGGTTTCACTGCCAGTGAGTGGTGGAGCCTGGGATAGGAATCCAGCTCTCTACCCTTCAGTGGAGCCTATTTTCCTGAACTGCACAATATTGCCCAAACCCTAACTAGTGTTAGAGGGCAATGAGCTTCTGGGGGGACAGAGGGATGTGCTAGGAGTCCCAAGGCTGCAGCACATATTTCCTTTCTATGTGATCTCGTAGAATGAAAAGAAGGCAGAAAAAAGGGAGACGAGGGCTGGGGCAGGGATGGGAGAGTCACTGAAGGCTGTTTCGTACCATCAGGCAATGCTAACTAGGTATCATGTCAGGAGTGGAGGGGAAAATACAAAACAAAAGAGAAGCCTTTTCTCTGAAGCCTTTCAAGTTGAAAGCTTGGCTAAACAGAAGAGAGGGAGACATGGAGTTCACTCTGTTGCTCAGATTTGGTATTCTGGGAGGCCCATTACCAAGGAGCCATCAATAGGCTGTGATGGCCGCAGAGAAGAGAAGGGAATGGGCCACAGGAGAGCCCCACCAGCTCTGATGCTCTTGCTTCCTCTGTGCAGCCCCCAAATCATGCCACCAGTGAGTTGGCCCAGATACATTCTTGCCTCTTGGGAACTCCCACTGAGTGGGGTGTCCCAGCAGATGCATTCACCCAATCACTTACAGATTCTGTGGTCATTGAGATGCTTTCAGAATACTTTATGAGAAAGATATTAACATTGCCCTGACTCTTCTGAGCTCCTCATACTCTGGTCTTCCAGCATGTTCTCTAAAATCCTGGGTCTCCTCAATTCCCACCAGCCTTGCTCCCTATTTCCTGCTTTGCTCTTATGTTCATAGCACAATGAGATGTCACCCAGGAGTCTCTTGGTGCCTCCTCTGGCACCTGCAGGTCTATATTTCTCAGACAAATGACCTTGGTGGCAGGGATGAAGGTTTTTCATGGCTTTGGTGACATGGACTTCCATTCACTAAGATTGATCTGGCTAAAGTGACTGCTTGGTGCTCTATGCCCATAGAAATGACTAACTCTGAGCCCTAAATATGACAGCATTCCCCAGCAGACCAACCTAGTGGCAGGGTGATTACGTTGAATGTTTATGTCATAGAGGGGCCAATGCTGTGTTCTCATAAGAATAGACACTTGCTATGGGTAAGGATTTGCCTTATCTGCCTGCGATGCTCCTGCCCAATCCACCCTGAATTCACAGAAGTCTTTATCATATCACAGTGTTCCACATGGCATCACTTCTGACCAAGTACTCACTTGAGAGCAAATGAATATCACCAATGGGCTCATGCCCATTAAATCCACTGGCCTTGCAAAGTTCCCCATTATCCTGAAGCAGTTGGCCCGATAGAGTCTGAAATAAGCCTTTGAAGACTCTTTATGGCACTAGCTGGGTGACAGCAATTTGTGGGGCTGGAGTAATAATGTCCTCTAAGATACAATAGCTGACAACACCAGTGACCAACGTATGACCTTGATTTTCTCCATGGGTAGGTGGGGGGGGGGGTGAACTTCTTTTACTTCTATCCCAACCATCCAAGAACAAAGTTCTACATCCTGCTTCTATGATTTCAAGCTCTCCTGCTCCAGAAGGTTTAGAACCCAAAGAAGAAGTGTTCTTACCAGAGGGCACAACCATGGGTCAGTAGGATGGGAGGTGAGACTGCCTCCTGGTCTCTTTGGATGCCTCATGCAGTGAACCAACAAGGAAGGGTGTTCGTATGCTGGCTGGGGTGATTGACCTTGAATATGAAAGAGAAATTGGATTGTTAATACACAATAAGGGTAAGTGGAGTAAGTCTGTGTCAGTCTGTTCAAGCTGCTATAACAAAATACCATGGATTGGGTGGCTTATAAACAAGAGACACTTATCTCACAGGCCTGGAAGCTGGAAGTCTAAGATCAAGGTGCCAGCAAGATTCAGCTTCTGGTGAGAATGCACTTCCTGGTTCATCATGCCTTAGTGTCCTTCTCTGGCAGAAGGATTAAGAGGGAGAGGTCTTGGGGTCTCTTTTCATGAGAGCTCTCACATCATGACCCAATCACCTCTCAAAGGCCCCACTTACAATACCACTGTGACTAGGTTTCAACATATGAATTTGGGATGGGGGGGCACACACATCCAGTTTATAGCATTCCACTCCAAACTCATGTTCTTCTTATAGTCAAAATGCATTAATTATATCCCAACAGACCCCAAAGTCTTAACTCATTCCAGCATCCAATCTGAAGTTGAAGATTTCAAAGTTTTATCTAAATAGCATCTAAATAATATATGGATGAGACTCAAAGTATGATGCATCCTGAGGCAACTTGCTGTCCAATTGTGAACCTGTGAATCCAGACAAGTTATGTGTTTCCAAAATACAATAGTGTGACAAGCATGGATAGAGACTCCCATTCCAAGAGGAAGACATAGGAAAGAAGAAAGAAGTAACAGGTCCCAGGTAAATCCAAAACCAAATGGGGCAAACAACGTTAAAGCTTACGGCTAGGGTGGCCTTCTTTGGCTCAATGCTCTGTGCCTGGACTTACTGGGGCTGCCATCCTGCCCCCAAAGCTCTCACAGGTTGAAGTCACATAATGTATGCGACAAAAATAATGGAAAGGCCATTCCTATTTCCATGTAGTAAAGTGGTATGTTTTTCCATTCTATAACTTTCTTTCATGTCTGGTAGAAAGTGTTATTATAGTTTGTTCATAAATGTCCTGCACATTTATATTGATAGGATATTACCAAGATGCTTTATACTTTAAAACAGATATAGGAGATATTATATATTTTAACAGTTGTAAAACTGACAAATTTCTGTTTAATTTTCCAGTATTTTATAATTGCAGTATTAAAAATTTTACCTGGTGGCCGTAGATGACTTCTAGCAGTTTTAGGCTCACCGCACCCATCTCTGAGATCCCAGTGAGAGAATGAAAAGAACGGCCCCTGTCCCAGTAACTAATATGCTTAAGTATTGGGTCCACATTTTGGACCAATGATGGAACCACCTGGGGTGGGAAAGGGAGAGGAAAGAGGTGTGATGGGATCAGACCATGGATGACCACTGCAGTGGGGATGGCCAGAAGGATGACGACTGTGGGGAGATGGGCAGGGAAATGATGAGGCGCTGTGCATGTGGGACATGGAAGTGGTGCTGCTGGCTGTGGTGGCAGTGGAGTGCTGGTGATGGCGAGAGTGAGGTGGAATCCATCTTCCTTCTTGCTCTAGGCCCTCCTAATTCCAAGACCACAATCCAGCAGGATGGTGCTCCCAATCCCATTACTGGAGACACATGATTTCCTGTGGCTCTTGCCTGTGAGGGAAGACAGGGCTGCACATCTGTCCTAGAAGAACTGCAATGGTTCCTGAGTCAGCAAGCTCCCCAGCGTGTGGAAGCAGATCACATGGTGTCTCAGAAACATACCTATGCATGTGAGCAGAAAAACAGAGCAAAACAAGCCTTCGCCACCAGAAGGGCAGGAAATGTGGTCAGCGTCTCTGAGCACCGGGGAGGTGAAGCCAAGATGAAGGTCACTGGCTTTTGCTAACGAAGAGACACAAAAACTGCTGATTTAAAGAATAATAATGAAAAGAAAGCACCCCGGGGGACATTTTATTGCACTTAGAAAATGGCCCATTTCATCCTTCATATAAAAAAAAGGTATTTTGATTTTCATAAAAAGCTGATAGATTAATATAAAAAGAAAACGACCCCAGCCAAGAGCTAAGCCAGAACTGTGTTCCTGTGTGCGCCTGAGCTAAGTCCTCCGGCCTCATGTGAGTGTCTGCGCTTGGCACAGGGAGTCCTTGCTCTGTAAAAACTATTTCAGGAACACTTTGAAAAGGCTGCCCAGTGATGGCTGCCTCATTTGGGATTTATTATAATATCATTAGGAGGGGTTATATCACTTGGTATAATGTCAGACACATTGTAGCCTGTGGTTTTATGATGTGGACAAATATCACACTCAGGAATAAGATGGCTCTGGACAAATTAGTTCCATCTGGGTCCTACTGTAAACACAGACTTTCTATTCTGCTGCGGGAAGACGAATTTGGATCTGGCCCCCTGACCTTCTAAACTGTAGGTTTAGGGTCTTTCTCTTCTAGACTTTCTTGTCCTCAACCCCTCGGCCTTAGAAGAGAGGGAAGAGAGAAAGAGAGAGAGAGAGAGAGAGAGAGAGAGACCCCAAAACATAATAGAAGGGGGGAGGAGCTTGTCAGGGAACTCGAGGAGAGTGGCGGGGGTGGGTAGCTTTTATCCAGTGCTTGGCTGACTCTGAACTTATGCTGGATATTTCCATCTCCATCACCTCACTTTATCCTCCCAGCAAACCTATAGAGCAAGTCAGTATCTGTATAGAGGACTGTGGAGGCTTGATGCAATTATAGTTATCTCACTCAAAATCTGTAAACTATTAAATAAGTGAGGTCCCCTCCAGGTTCGTAGTTTATGAACAAAGTACTTGTGGGAGGGGAGGGATCAGGACATGTGGGCGCACGTTATTTTTAGTTAAAAACTCGGTCATTTGAAAGCAAGTAGGAGCGTGGTATAACCACCTTGGAAAACTATTTGGCAATTTCTAATAAAGTTAAATATCTGCCCCCCTTACCACCCAGCAACATCATTCCCAAGAGAAATGTGTACATATGTCCACAGAAAGGCTCATACAAGAGTGTCCGTGGCAGCTGTTTCATAACTGTCAACTGGAAGCCACCCAAATGCTCATCAACAGGAAAGTGGATAAACACATTGTATGTTCATATGACAGACTACTGCACTGAATTAAAAATAATAAGCTGATGAGAGTTGCAACAACACGAAAGGCCCTCACAAGTGTCCCCCCGAGCTGAAGAGGACAGTGACAACAGAGGACAACAAAACATGATCCAGTTATATAAATGTCAAGGATGAGAACGTGACATGAAGGCGAAAGCAGTCACAGTGTCTACCTCTGGGGTGAGGGGTAGATGTTGCTGGGAGGGGCCATGAGAAATCTTTCTGAGGTTATGGAAACATTCTATATACTAACCTGGGTGGGTCTTATATGAGTTTATGCATAGCTAGAAATTCATTGAATCATATAGTTAAGATTTTACTGTTTATAGACTAAAACTCAATAAAAAAGCAGAAAATCATAGAATTAAAAAAAATTAGGAGATAGTAGTCCAACTTGCTTCTCCCAACCTTTTTTTTAACTGGCTCATTTGCTTAATTTTGACTGTATTCATTAAAAACGAAAGTAATATGGAATATGGAAAGGTACCTGCTATGTTGTAATACCGGATGTTGGATGTTCAGAGAGAATCACCAAGTGAATGGTTGGTTGATTGATTCCCTGTCCTTTGTAATACAGAGAGTGAGGTGTCATTCTGTCCCCTTGATGAATTGTAATATGCATCTGCCACACGCCTTCTGCCAATTTTCCTCTTCCTTTCTTCCTCCTCCTCCAATTGCTATCACACATGTGTTATACGGAGTGTAATAGAACAAGAGGTTTTAGTGAAAAGAAAGAAAAAAAGAAAAGTGAACCACTTTCCTTTGGTGTTAAAATAGCTTGTATTTTATTTTTCTCAGAAGAGATCTTGTAGTTCAACTCATGAATTGGCATGGTGACCTGTTTATTTCTGCCAAAAAAGACAGTCAACATGAGAGTGTTAATTTATTTGAACAGACATAGGTCAAATTCTCTCCGAAAAACAATGCCAGGATGTTTAACTGGTGGCGACTGTCGAGGAATTCAGTGACTGTTATTGTTTCTCTAACAAGAATACTTACATCTCAAGATGGGTGTCTATGGGACTTTTTTCATGGACACTATTTGGATCTATGGTCTCCGAGAAGTGTAGGTGGGGACCATTCTCACGTAAGTAGAGGCTGTCTGCACAGGTGTTCTGAGACGTTTACAAAACTCATCGGCACTGTCTCGAGTCATGAAATAGTTGTTCAGTTTCTTGCTTCTTTCCATGTGGCCCTGGGTTGTTTGGGCCAGGGACCCTGTTTGCTCTGACTTCTCTTCACTTTGGTTGCCAGAACGTGACTCTGGCCGTAGCAGATTTCCTAAGGCTGCCTTTAGCCTCCCTGCCCTTCTGTGCGGGTGGAGTTAATGACCTCAATACCTGGCCGGTGGCATCTTCTTTATTCTGCAGGGATGGTTGCTTTGAATACATGGAGGGGAATTGCGAACGGTCAGGGTGAGTGGAAAATTTATAGTTCGATGGTGGAAATGCAGATGACTCTTGGGGTAAACTTAGTTCTCTGCTCCTACTCCCTAGGAACCATGACGTGTTCTGCTATTCTGTGGCTGAGAAAAAGTGTGAGCAGTTTAGATGATCTGTGGTGGGGCCCAAGTTGTCTGGACTGGCACCAAACAGAGGACAGAGGAGCCAATTGCTGACCTCAGCGACGTATGCCTGGTGATGGGATCTTGGTCACAATTACTCACGGATGCTCATGGTTATCTAGACCAGGACTCACACCCTCCCTGTTCATGGCAGGAAGTCATCTCCTGCCAGAGGATGTGAAATTCATAAAATCCTTCTAAGCACCTAAGTCTGTGAATGCTATTAGTCTGTGAAATATGAGGATAACAGGACCAATGTTTTTCTCCCTTAATTTAAACCCTCAGACTTTAATTTCACCCTGTTCCTTATAAAAAAGATGTTTTCTCAGCTACATTGGGACACTTAAACTTTTAGTCTGCTGAGTTTTAAATGATGTCCGAATGCTCTCATGTTTTCTTTTCCATGTACTGTGGTCATTCTTTGCTTACGTGGTCAATTCCACAAGTATTTATTGAGTGCCTAGCATATGATAGGAATAGTTCTAGGGAATGGCAACAAAGAAGCAAAGGAAGTAGGCAATGTTCCTCTTATTACAGGGCTTGTATTCTAGTGGGGAGACAAACAGTAAAGGAATAAACAGCTGCACGCGGCTAGTTAATGAGATGTGCTCTTAGTGAGAAACTAAGTAGGGGGTGTGATTGTAGTTAGAGAGACAAGGACTTGGTAATCGGAACCAAGAACGTGTTTATCCCCCCTCCCCAACATTTAAAGGGTGGTTGACCTTAGCAATGGTTTGGCATAGGGGTACCAAGAGGGAGTCCATATGAGAGCATCATAAGCTGCTTCTGAGTAGACATTAGATAACTTGCTTGTTCAAAAGGTCCTTGGGTCCTAGGACCCCTGGAGAAGGAACACTTGCCTCTCCAGCCAATGCAGCTACAGCCTCCCAGTATCTGGATGGCTCTTTCATCCCTTCCCACTTCTCTATCTCTCCTCCTCTTAGGGTCTTTCATGAATGCTTTTAGGATCTCCAGATTTCTCTGGTATTGTGCAGAAATATTTGGCTGTCTCTGGCTCCCACTCCACTTCCAGTCAATATTTATGCAGTCAGCAGGACAAAGGCTTTTCATTAAACAATAGAGGACTGATGCATGAAATTCATGCATGGGGAGAGGTTGTGTCTCTCAGCCCAGCCTGCATCCTCCCCAATTTGGGATCCCTCACACAATCCAGGACTGCTGGCTCCCAACAACTTGCCTGCCTGCCTGCCTGCCTGCCTGCCTGCCTGATTGCCCCTAACCACTCCACTGCCAGCTTATTTGATGCCTAAGTGCTCCCTTGCTGGCCTGATTGCTCCTAACTATCTTCTCTTGCCAGCCCAGTTTCCCCTAACTGCCCTCCCCTGCCAGCCTGGTCTCCCCCAACTGCCCTCCTCTGCCAGTCTGGTCACCCCTAACTGCCCTTCCCAGCAGGCCTGATTGACCCCAACTGCTCTCCCCTGCAGGCCTGGTCCCCCCCCTTCCCCGACTGCCCTCCTCTGCTGGCCTGATTGCCCACAACTTCCCTCCCTTGCTAGCCATCTTGTGGTGGCCATCTTTGACCACATGGGGGTGGCCATCTTGTGTGTTGGAGTGATGATCAAATTGCATATTACTCTTTTATTAGATAGGATGACACAATTAAAAGCATGTTTTTATTGATTTGAGAGAGTTAAGAGAGAGAGGAAAGGAGAAGGAGAGAGAGAGAAACATCAATCTGCCGCCTCCAATACATCCCCTAAGCAGGGATTGAATCTGCAACCTGAGCATGTGCCCTGGCCAAGAGTTAAACCAGCAACCTTTCAGTGCAGGGGACAATACTCAGCCAACTGAGCAACACTGGCCAGGGCATGACACAATTTTTTTTAAAAGGCAGCAGTGACTAGAGAGAGAAAAATGTATTGTTCTTTTGGATCTTGTACGTATGTTGGGCAGTGTGTTTGTTAGCAGTCTAGTCTAAGGTTGCATCCTAAGAATGGGAAAGAGATAGAATTCTGATAAGAAACACCCAATGAAAAGAGAGATCCTACATAAGGAACTGGGGCCATGGAAAGCAGACCTCAGACTAGAGAGAGCAGCCCCTCTTTGGAATTTGGCCTCTTGGACTGAACTATTCAGGGTGTTCCAGTGATTCTAGAAATAAGCCCATGCTTCCCCCCAGGGTGTTCCCCAGGACTGTACAAACTGGTGGCCTGGAGAGGCTTCTCTGAAAAGGAGCCAAAGACACACAGCTAGTGGTCAGCATCCAGTGACCACCTGACAGTCCTGTTCTCTGTAAATGTTTAGCGAAGGCACAACCCTTGGGAAAGGCAACGTATCCACCAGCACTCAGTAGGCACTTTCTCTTTGACCCAGTGATTCTACATCTACCAATGTGACCCCAATGTACACGTTTATATGGCATAAGAATTAAGATTATTTATGGAATCCATGTTTGTGATAACAAGTCACTGGAAACAACCTCAAAATATGTAACTGGGCATTTTTCAAACTTAAGAAATGATGCACTTATAGAAATCTATAAGAGAGAAGGATGCAGACAGTGTTCCGGGCTGATATCCAGGATCCAGGGTTGAGGAGAAGAATCTAAGGGCAGCACCATATAGACAGGAGGCTTTGCAGAAATGGTTTTGCAAAAGTGTTTCCATGGAAAAGGCTTAGACAAGGTGAGCTGGTCTTACTTGCCGCTCAGGGTCCCTCCTGACCTGGTGTTTCGGTCCCCCAGGAACTAAGGCGCAAGTCCCCGGCACGGTTCCTGGCACAGAGTAGGTCTCCAACGTTGCTGGAACTCCTCCAGAGACCAAGCTCACTGCTGCCTTTTGCCCTTGCTGGACAGTTCCAGTTCTTGGGAGAAACCTTCTTTTGAGCCCCCGTGCCTCTTTTTAACCCCTGGCAGGAGTCCTTGCGCAGCTCTGCAAGAGTACAAGTGCCTTGCTTGAATGCACAGATCCTCAACCTGATCTTCTTCCAAACTCTCAGTAGCTCCAACCTTGACCCAAGCGGAGAACTGTCCACAGCTTTAGAGAGGTTTTGCATGTGGCGCCTGGGCAGTGGGGCACTGCTGCTAACACTTTCCAAGGTCTCTGAACGCTGGAGCCGCTCTCCCCACTTAGTGAATTCATGCTGAGTTCTTGGCCTCCTTTTGCAGTTCTGGCAAGTCAGGGGGATCTGCCTTTAAAAAGGCTTATCTGGCTGTCTCCAAGTTCAAGGCTGTTGGCCATCTCAGCTCTGTTTTATGTATTTTAATTAATTGTTACTCTCTTGTGCCTGTGCCCTGAAGCAATTTGGGGGCAGGAGGGGGGTT
Organism: Murina feae; assembly: GCA_004026665.1. Classification (NCBI taxonomy): domain Eukaryota; kingdom Metazoa; phylum Chordata; class Mammalia; order Chiroptera; family Vespertilionidae; genus Murina; species Murina feae. The sequence continues at coordinate 165,934 of PVJC01000038.1, forward strand.
CCTTTTACCACAAAGAGCAGGCTTAAGAAAAATCAAATAAATAAATACTAATGAACAGCGGAGCGAGGCCCCGCGAGGCTAATTGAGTTTCTGGGGCTGCAAGGCAGCCCGGGAGCTATCACTGGTCTGGTCACCTCCTCCATGCTTCATCCACTTTGCCATTAACCGCCTGCGTGCGTGCCTCCTTAGCCACAAAGATATAAGCGAAAGCAACTTTTTAAAGCACCTTATTGGGTCCTTTTCCACTTAGGAATATTGATTTTTCTCTTCCCTCAGCCTGGGATGGAGCTGAATAGATGAATTTCTATGGGTCTGAACACTAAGCTGGTGGGTGTGATGCCAGTTTGCATGCATGCCAATGACACTGAATGCCTGGGGTGGTCTCCCTGCACCCACAGCCTCCCTGCGATGGCCAGCTTGTATAAATGCTTGGAGACACCGTGAAAACCTGGCCCGGTTTATACATGGGAGGAAGCAGTCATATGGGGTACATTATGTTGTTTGAGTCACATCGTTTACTTTAACAAGATACCAAACTATGCCAGTTTCACAGTCAGGATTTGTATCAGGTCTTAATTATATGGACGGGTTGGCACATTTGATGGAGTGCATGACAATGGAGCAGGGATTTTCATTTTATGTGCTCCTCCCACTTTCCAGAGCAAAGAAGCATCCAGAGCTTTTCCACTTATGGACCTGCCTGGTGGAGAAATAACTTCCCACATGCCAACATCTCTTGGCTTTCAGAATAACGAGGAAGCACTGGAACCCCATGACTAGGGAGCTAAGGAGACTGAATAAATAACAACGAACATGATAAAAACATCGTAGCTTTTGATAGCCCAGGCAAACACATCTGGTTTCAGTTTGTGGGGATTTTTCTCATTTGTTAAATGAGGAGAGAGAGAGAGAGAGAGAGAGAGAGAGAGAGAGAGAGAGAGAGAGAGAGAGAGAGAGAGAGAGAGAGAGAGAGAGAGAGAGAGAGAGAGAGAGAGAGAGAGAGAGAGAGAGAGAGAGAGAGAGAGAGAGAGAGAGAGAGAGAGAGAGAGAGAGAGAGAGAGAGTGCTAATAAAAATTCTGTGGTTAACGGTCTTTTAAAAAGTACTGGAAAAACAAGTTTGGAGTTGTCGCTGCATTTGGTCCTGATTATGGGCACAAATGGAGACAGACAGTGACCCTTGTGACTTGGATCTGGACTTGTGATGGAACCCTAGGGGTCTTGGGTTGGGGGTGTGTCCTCTGATGCCTGTGGAACCTGGGTGGGGAGGCCAGGAGAGAGAGATCCATGCCAGGAGAGAGAGATCCATGTTTTGTTGTATGAGTGGCTCTGTGAAAGACACTGTTGAATTCTGGGATACACTTCAGAAAACACCCCCAGTAGTCAAAAGCTTGCTACCTAAGGAACACCCTGTGAGAGGGAGGACTTGAAGGAGAAGGGAAATAAAAAAGAAAGAAAAGGAAGGACAGATGAGACTGTCTAATATGACCCTGGTTGTACTAGGTATTGGGCAGCCGGCCAAAGGGGACCACAAAACTAGCTTTAAGGGACAGTCTTTTTCTACCCAGTGACTCCCAGGAAAGTCTGGGCAGCTCTGGCCTGGGTAATGGGCAGCTGCTCTCTGTTCATGCTCTGAAATCGTGACTCTAGGAAAAAGACTGGCCTGTGCTTTGAGCAAGCAATGTCACTCAGACCTGGTTATTTTCCCCATCCAGTCTTTGGTTCATTCACTCACTCATTCACTCACTTGTTCTATCTATAACGACCCTCTGATAAGTGCCTGTCCAAGCTCTGAGGCCCTAGGAACACAAAATGAAGGAGAACTATAGCTCAGTGGAGAGGCTCACAAGAAAATCTGCAATACTTGTGGTAGCTACTACCCTGGCCAAGGTTTCACAGAGGCAGGTGTAATAAGTACTGCCTTGGGTGGGAATAATCAAAGGGGATGACGCTTGAAATAGCAAGAGAAATCTAACAGCTGGAGAGAAAGGTTGCTTCTGTTCAAAGGATTTGGGTCATCTAAAGGCAAAAAGCCTGAAAGAGTCAAGGGCTTTGAGAGGTCTGTAGGCTGGACACATGTAAACTGCTTTCTAATAAAGTATCTTGATCATCAGAGCCAACTCAAATCGATTCAGCAAATGCTTTTGGATTCACATCTAGGACTCTGTCCAGGCATCTGGTGTCCTTCATGGTGTGGGGTGAATAAATGGAGACTCAGGTTTTGTCCAGGAGGGAGTTTAAGGCTCAGAGAAGCAGAGCATGCGGATCTCCCTGTACCACATGTGCATTAGAGAGGCATAGGGGATAAATGTAGGAAGCAGAGGAGAGACCACATGCTGGGTGAGCAGTCCAGGAAAGCTTCCTGGAGAAGGTTGAATTAGAAGTGGGCCTTTGAGGATAGAAGACAGAAGACATCCTTTTGGGCAGAGGACAATGCAGAAACAAAGGCATGAGACGTAGCCTCTATAAGATTATTTCTATCACCAAATGCCAATTGAACCTCCCAAAACAGTCTCCAAACCAGAGTAGGCATAAGAATCCCTGGGGAGATTCAGGAGCAATTTCTGGGACCCTCTTCCAGAAATTCAGATTTTAAGCTGAGCGCATATTTCAATACAGTCCTCTGGGGACGCAGATGGTAGGCTTTCATCTGATGGGGCAAGAGCAGGCTTTGGGCTGGCACAGACATGAGTTCTAGCCATGGGTGTGCGTCCTAATCATGTTGCTATTTTGCTCTTAGCCTCATATGTCTCGTTTGCAAAAAGTGATGAAAATAAATGAGATGACATTGGTTGAATGGCTAACATAATTTCTGGCCAAAAGTAGGTGGTGGCTAAATCTGCTTTCTTCCTCTCCTTTGTTTAGTAAAAATGACATTGTCGTCTGGGGAAGTAAAAATGCCCAAAAGGCATAAATCTTGGCTCTAAGAGAGTCCCAGTCACAGACAGGCAGGGCATTTATGTTCTGGAATAAGCTGACAGGCTCAAGGAAGATGCCTGGGCCTCCTGCTGCTTCTTCTCACCTCAGGCAATGCCCAGAATTCTCCAACTATGCCCTTTAAAATTGGGCATTAAAAAAGACTTTTGTGTCCAGTTAATATAAAGACACCACTAAGGAATGTAAGTGGAGTAAGGCCTTAAGAAGTCACTTTAGTAAGAGTTAGAGGAGTGGCAGCAGCTCTCTGAGCTTGCAAGATCATGACTGAGATCCATCGTTTTAACGTTCTGATTTGTGAATGACCCCAGCAGGAGCCATCCTCATAGTCTACAAGATGAGATGAACAGCATCCTCTAAGGCTGTGCAGTGGGTAACCTGCACAACTGCCTGTAGCAGCTCTACCCAATGGATTTCCTGGAGTTGATTCTGAAAGGCAACTAGGGATGATGGCAAGCAGATGCAGCTACAGGTCCTCACTTGCCTTCAGAGAAGTTTTGTGGTATAAAGTGAGGTTCTGCGGACCATTTTCTTTAAAGATAAAGAAAGGTGAAGCTAGCGTCCTCTTCAACTCTCCATTTTGCAATTAGGGAACTAAGGCTACACTGTGAGAATGGGGCAGGAGCCTCTGGCCTGAGGGTCAGGGGTAGGGCAGGCATGGGGGTTAAGGAGCGCCCCATCCCAGCCTATACCAGGCAGGAGGGGAGGCTCTGGCCAGAGCAACCTCCCAGAAAGGCCAGCGCCTGAGCCTGCCTCCAGAGAAACTCGCGGCTCCTGCTGACCAAAGGTTTCGGACCGTCATTCAGCACAGGGAGCAGCTAACAGAGGCCACTAGGCCAGAGCCCAGGCCTGGGTTGTGGGTTGCTTATCAAGGCCAGGAGGCGGCTTTGAGGAATCTACTTCCCTTTTCTTATTGAGTTACAAGAAATAAAGACAGACAAGCCCTAAGAGCCAGGAAGACAGGCTGAGGCAGCCTTGGAGGAAAAGGAAAGTGAGACCAAAAGTAGGGGTGGGAGAAGTGGGGCTCCCCCGCAGCCACCTCCACCTCACAGCTTCCTGCTGGAGGCACCTCCTGAAACTTTGCGGGGAGCCTGGGTCTCTTCCTGGGCAGGGGCTGAGCTGGGCCTGCGGTCGGCCTGCCAGACTCAGGGCACCTCTGGGCCTGCCTGTGGCTCTGGTTCCCTCACCCCAGGGCTCTCCTGGGAAAGCAGAGATGAGACGGGCCAGCCTGGAGCATTTTCGGGCAGCAATGACTTCAGTGCTTGTCCCCGAAATAAATGCACCACAGACAAGACAATGTGGTCAGGGCCCGAGGACTTACTGTAAACACCAGCCTGGGCTTCCTATTTTTGTTCCTGTGACTCTCTGGGGGACAGGCCCTGGCCAACCCCTTCCCAGTGCACTCTCTTCCCACTGCGGCATCCAAGGAAAAGGCTTGGCCTGGACATGCCTTGTCAAGTGGAACCCTTTCAAGGGAGCTTAGACTCAGAGTCTGACTTTCCCCAAGAAAGGGACATACCCCCGAAGTGGTAGGTACTGCATGGTGTATTCACATAGTCTTCGATGTGCGGCTCATGACAAGCCCCAAACATTGGAGAACAACATCTATTATGCACTTCGTGTATACTGGGCACGGTCTTAAAGGCTTTACATGATTTATCACAAATAGTCCTTTGCATAGTCATAGGAGGTAGATTTTATTTCTGTTCCCATTTAATGGATGAAGAAGTCAAGACAAGAATATAAAGGTACTTACTTCCAGCCACCCCACCAGGAAACCAGAAGTTTAACCCAGGCAGGCTGGCTGCAGAGCTGCATTCCAAACCTCTGCACTGCAGAGGGAAGAAGGTAATGAATTTGGTCAGCGGATGGAGGAAAAACTGTACAGAGGTAAAATCATGTGTTGAAGGGCACAGGACTGAGTAGGAAGGTGGATTTGAATCCAAGTTTTATGGACTCCTAAGGTCCTCCCACTGCACTCTAGCACCTCCCAGAGGCGGGACAGCAACATGTCACTGAAGCCTCTGGGCAGCCAGCAACACCCTGGGCTGCCGCTGCCAATCATCTTCTAGGCTTGCAGAGGCCCAGTCACCATGCATACGCCCTCTCCCACAGCCTGGTTTGCCTGTGTTTGCTGTTTCCAAGGAGAGATGGCTCCTGCCTTTGGGAGGTTGCCCTGGTTGTGGTGTTTCTTGTCTCCAAATTCCAGGTTCTCCCAAGGTATAACTCCTTAACAGTCCTTGCACTGTTGAGCAGGCATGCTTCATTTATTAATTGACTTCTGCCAGGAAATCTCACGGGAGCCTCAGAGGGTGTCGGCCCACCCAGGAGATGGGCATGTATCTCCTCCTCCTATTCAGCACCTCTGCTGCAGGAGGGAGCACTAGGAAGCCAGGTATTTTCCTCCTAAGGGGAAGTGGTTGATCAAAATGCAGATAAGGAAAGAGGAGATGGCTGTCTGAGTTGACCGCAAAAGTTAAATGCTGGGTCATTTCTTTCCAGCGGATCTACAGAGGCTGGGGATGCGCATGCTACCTCTGGCTCACCTGAGACATTTGATGAGACACTGGGGTTGGGTCAGAGGGTGCTGCTTCCTGCAGATAATGAAGCTGTAGTATCTCATCTGGTTTACATTTTTTTACCTTGGCTACTAAAACACTCATAATTCAGATATTTTTACTCAACTGTTGTAACTTCTTTAACAAAGTTCTTTCAATATTTCTACTCCCTTTGTCTTCCATACATGGTTTTATTCTTTTGTTTTCATGACGTCTTCTAAAAAACTTTTATTTTCCTGAACTCTTGTTATAAATAACCTGAGATTCAGACTCAGATAAAATAATGCTCGTTTCCACTTATATGAGGCATTTGCAATAGTCAGCCTCATAGAAGCAAAGAATGGAACGATGGTGCCGGGGTTTGAAAAGCAGAGTTGCTAACCAAATTGTATTTATGCAAGATAAATATGTTCCAGAGGCCTGCTGTACAACACTGGGCCTATAGATAACAGCACTGCATTGCGCTTTATAAATCTGTTATGGGCTCGAATCCACGGTGTGTTCTCACCACAATAAAAAAACGTTCATGACTAGTATGTGCCAAGCACCATACCGATTAAGTTCATAGCCACTATCTATACATTATTATTAGCTTATTTATTTCTCAAATATTTGTTGAGCACGTCCCATGTGCCAAGCTGCCATTCTCAGTACTGGGACTATGTTAATAAACAAGTGAAATGGGGCTCCCCTCCAGCCACCTCTGATAAGGTCCCTGTGTTACTGAGGCCAACATACAGTGTGGGAGTCAGCTAGTAAGTAAAACACATACATGCGTTTTACACACACACACACACACACACACACACACACTCACATCGTGGGCCAGCTAGTGCTAAGCAGGGTAAGGACAGAGAGTGGCTGGGTGCTGGGGCAGGGAGGTAGGAGTCACCGGGGAAACATTCTCAGATGAAATGGCAGGTAAGCAGAGATCTGAACAAGCCAATCACAGTCATTTGGGAAAAACAACAGCCCGGGGAGCATTAACAGCATTGATAGCTTTTAAACACGAATTTTCTGTTAGAGGAGGAGTTTCAGCCCAAACCAGGGTGATTTCCGCTAGAGTGGGGCACAGCACTGGTTGTAGGTGAAGGATTTGGGGCCAGATCCACCTGGTTTTATATTTCAGCTCCCACACTGACAAGCTGGGTGACCCTTAGCAAGCTGTAACCTCTCAGTGCCTTTGTTTTCTCATCTGTATAACGGGGATCAAAATAGTCCCTACCTCACTGGGTTCAAAACAAGTCAGTTCAATAAAATGTCTGCCCAGAGGTTGGGACCCAGTAAATGTCAGCTGTTAATGTGACACAATGCTACCTATCATCCTTCAAAAGAAATGGGCATAGGCGCCTTAGCTTTAAACGGCAGAGAAAAGTGAAGCCTGATGATGTGCCTGTAGCTAACACCTGATCCCCCTCAACCTGCCATGGCTCAGGGAGGCTTACTCTGCAGCAGCAAAGGGTTTTCTTGACTTCTGGGTCAAGAAGCTTTGGGAAGTGGGTTGGAGTAGCTTCTCTCTCTCTCTCTCATCTGTTACTGGGGATTGGTGATGGCCCTGTCCTGAGCATTCAGAGGTCTGAGGGTCCCCCGGAGTTGCCCAATGAGGGATGAGGAAGTTGTGCAAAGAACAAGGAGCAATTTACCTTTCCAAACAGCGGTGATACTAAAAACCTGAGTCCCACCCTCTGCCAGCCAGCACATGCCTTCGAGAGCCCCAAGGAAGGGAAATGCACAGGAAGGCAGAGTCACTCAGAGCTGGGCTGAATAGTCTAAGCTCTAGCCTTGAATGGCGGTGCAGGCTCCCAGTGGGCATGCGCATGGACATTTATTTTTGCTCCAATTGAAAGTCTCAATGGCTTCCTTTCCTGCTGAATTTGAGGCTCGATCCCAGACAGCATTGCTTTACCAGGAGAGGAAGCCACTACCTCCAGCAACTGGGAAGAGATAGCACAAAGGGCAGCTCATTGGCCCAGCGCAGGAGCAGGTGGTCTCAACTCCGCAAGGTTTCCCCAGATCTTTCCTGATTTTAAGATCAGAAGTCCCAAGCACCCTGGGCTGGTGGGTCATGCTGTAAGCTGAGCTGATTGTCCCAATGTCCTTCTTGTCTTTTGAAAAAGATGCTGACTGCCAGGCCCTCCTGAACTTCTGAATCCAAATCTTTGGGAGCAAGGTCCAGGGATATGTTTTTCACAAGTTTCCTGGGAGCCAGTCCATGATCAGGCAAGGAGGTGGGTAGGCAGGGCCCCCCACCAGTAGCTGTGAGTGTCCTGCCTACTAGCAGTGGTGGAAACATATCCCAGGATGGACCTTCTTAGGGTGGAAAGTGAAAGAGGAGATGAGAGGAAGAAGCTCTGAACTGCAGTCCCAGGACTGGTGCGGAAGGGGAGGGAAGGCTGGTCAAGTCAAGTTCATATCATGCCAGATATTACCGAGGGAACAAGAAATAGGGTTTCCTCTTCCTGCTATGTGGACATCTGCAGCTTTTACAAGGGACTTTCTCTGAAGCTTCAAGAAATGTCAGGGGTGGTTGGGAGTTTGTTCGCTCATTCAGTCATTCATTCATATATGCATTCTTTGTTTGCCGGGCATTTATTGGACACCTGTTATGTTCCAGGTGCTCCTAGTTCTGGGATATTACAGAGAACAAGGCCAACAGGGTCCCTCCCTGTGGAAAATCATTTCAATTCTGGTGGGGTCTGGGAAGCAAAAACGGAAGAGAGATGGCACACGATGTCTGGATGTTTCCATGGGCCTCTCTCCAGACCTCTCTCCACCCTTCCCCACCATGTTTGGTGCTCCAGGAGGTTGACCGGGTCACCTGGAAGGGTTTCCTCCCCCTCTGGCTTCTGTTTGGCTTGGCCAGTGGGAGGCAGGGTCTAGAATCAGAGGGAGTGAGAGTGAAGTCAGGGTAATTTATTCCCTGGCTTCTGCCCTGCGGGGTCTCTGAGGGTTGCTGCCTCCCTCCAGCTCCGTCACAGCTGCTCTCCCAGGTCCCTGCAACTGCTCCTGGCCCTGTAGTTTGAGGAGGTAATGGCTCCTCTGTGATGCTGCCCCAGGCACTGCCTCAGCTCTTCTGGGCCCCTCAGCCCTGTGAATGCCCCTTTAATACACTCTCCTTGATTATCCCCAGTGAGCATTCCATCTGTTTTCTTCGGGGTGGGGGGGGGGAGGCCTTCCCTGCTAGAAAATAACAAGTCAGTTCTCCAGGCAAGAGTGTTGTTAATTTTTAAAGAGACTTTGCACTCCTATGTGAAAGGAACATCACATTTATTATTGTATCAGTGAGGTAGATTGTAGAAAACAATATGTTTTGCCTATCTGACTCCATATTTGATGATTAAACAATCATCAAATGCAATTGGCTAAACACTGGAAAAATCATCTTAACTTCAATAAAATAAATTACCAGAAAATGAAACATGAAGTCTAAGTTTTACTCTCTCAAACCTTGTTGTGGAGATGTACGTAAGTGGGTCACTTTGAGAAATGCATCAAGTTTTTATTCTTGTGGATCAAACAATTCTTTTGGTAATAGTTTTCACTTAAGGAACTATTTAGAAACAAAGACGTGTGGACAAAAATGTTCATCACAGGATCATTTAATAGTGGAAACTATGAAATGATTTAGATATCCTGCAAAAGAAGGTTGGCTAAAGAAATTGTGCTGAATCTGAAAGGAAAGTGTTTAAGGAAAGTGGTCTCTGGCAAAATCCCATCTGGTCACACGGTCTGTCAAGGTGTTCAGTGCTTTGTGTACCTCGAACCATCTAGTCCTCCCATGGAACCTGGGAGCCAGGAACACCTAGGAGGAGCTCAACAGACATGAGCCTTTAGAGTTTTAAAAATCATTTTGTAGATAAAGACAGACTCATAGATAGAAAGCAGGTTGACAGCTCTGAGGGGAGGGTGGAAGGATTGAGCAAAAAAGGAAAAGAAAATAACTCATGGACTCAGACAATAATATGGTGCTTGTGGGAGGGTGTGTGAATGGAGGTGGGAAAGGGCATAGGAGGATAAATGGTAATGAAAAAAAGAAAAGAAAAAAGAAAAAATCATTTTGTAGAAAGATTCATATGTAAATATTAAAAGGGAGTCTGTGAACAATAATCAAATATGTAAAAGTATTCCTGGTATAAATTAAAAAATAAGAAAAAATAAAAAACAGAATTTAATATAAAATAATAATCCTCATTATTTAAACATGTAGGATATACGCTAAAGTGATGAGTGTTCACATCTGGGTGGTGTGATTACTGTTGATTTTAAATTTCTTTTTAGTTTTCAAATTATTTAAGATAGACTCCCCCTCTCAATACAGAGAAGTAGATGGATGTATCAAAAAGACAAAATGGTCTGCCATCTCAAATAGCCTCTGTACACACACACACACACACACACACACACACACGCACAGTGACCCATGAGCTTTGTTTTCAATTTAAAAGAGTAAAAAGGTACAGAAACAAAACTAAAAGTTCTTTTTCTCCTCCATAAGCCTGAAACCATTGATAATAAATCCTTCTGATTCATTGCAGAGTATATGCATATGCCAGCAAATCCAAGTCCTTTTCAAATAAGCCTGCATTGATTTTATAATCAGAAAATTGTAGCATGCATGCATTTGAAATGTAGCCATTTTATTGATAGTCCCTCAAGTAGCAGACTGGGGTCCTGACCTGACTGGGGAGGATCAGGAGCGTAGGCACCACACTTGGATGATGGGAGGGGGACCCAGAATCAGTCTAGTGGCCATTAACCTGGGATCTTAAGGTCTAAGATGAGCCGTGAAACTCACACATCTCCTTGCTCCTCAGTTTCGCCATCAGAATCCTGAGTCCTGGACACCTTACTCTGGAACTAAAACCAGCATTAACACCCCATCATTGATCCCCCAGTTCAAATATTGCTGGCCACTCCATGAGCATTTCTACAGGTCACTATTTTGTGTCCCTGACAAATATGGCTTCAGTTCTTCCCAGGGACTTCAAACCTCTTGACTTTCCCAGTCCCCACAACTCCTCCATCCGCTTCCAGCTCTCTTACCTCATCTTCAAACCAAATAGAGTGGATTTTGTTTTCTTTTACTTTTCCCTATCTCCTCCTGACCCTACCCCAACTTCCTTAGAATCTGGGTCATTGCACACACACAAAAAAACAGGGAACCATGAGTTTGAACGTTCATATTGGGCAATACATATAAAGTTCATAAAATTAACTGGAAGCTCTTTCTCTTGATGCAGTTCCCTACCCATTGAACTCATGTGACTTTTGGATAAATCGCTCATGCTCTTGAAGATTCCGTTTGATCTATGTGGGAAAAGAGAACACCGTATTGTTTTTGGTACAAGATGATCAGGACGTGTCAATGCTAGAGGAGCTCCCACTTCCAGAGTACAGAGGAGAGATGCAGTAGGGGGTTCCATAGCTCCTGACTTCATTTGGAGGGTTGAGGAATTTCACCAGAGGGTGTGAAACCAGGGAGCCAGGCGCAGCCAAGAGCAGGAGTCTGTCCTGAGGTCCTATTGTGGGTGCAATGCCAAGTTTTCATCCACAAACTCATAAAGTTCCTGACTTATTTGGAGTGTGTGCACAGGATTCATGGTCAGATAGATTGGAGTGGAGTCCTTGCTCTTCATCCACCTGCTAAATAACCTTGGAGCCCCCCACAAGAGCAGGTCTCAGACTTCTTCTGTTAAATGGGTACAGTCCTTCTTTGTCTCTGGACAGCTGTTGTGACAGTAAGATGAAGTCATCACAGCAAAAGTACTTTGCAGATACCATGATAACAGGAAAATGTAAGGCACGTTCTGAGTTCAGGAAAAATGAGCTCTGAGGTGGTGAGAATGAAAAGATCCTTTTTTTTAAACTTATTTTTTTTAACAAACGTGAAACATATCAACCATCTTCCTTATTACAACATAGTCTTTGAAATACTTGACAAATATTAACACATTTAAATTTCTTTAATCATCCAATGAGAAAGATACAACTCTTGTCCCTGTTTTATAGATGAGAAAACTGGCACAGAGATGTTACGTAAGTTGCCCACAGCCACACAGCTATTAAGGGGCAGAGACAGGAACCCAGACTGTCTAACTCCAGAGCCTTGTTCTTCACCATTACCCATGCTTTCTTCTTGATTTTGGTGTTTGGTGTAAGAAAGATAACATGAGACCTGGAATAGACTGCTTGAGTATCTCAGCCCTGCCACTTGCCTGTGTGGTCTTGGAAGGTCAATTAATTGCTTTGAGCCTTATCTATAAAAATGGAAATAAAAATGCTCAAACCAGACAATTTTTGCAGAGGGTAAAGTGAGGCACACCATCCGGTCCACACAGACCCACTGATGTGGGTTAGATTTGCATGCGGGGCCTTATCAGAACCCAGCTTCAGCTGTACACTGGTTACTGATTGATTTCAGACTTTCCCAGGCTCTGTCCTCCTCTCTCCCAGAATGACCGCTTGCCCACATCACATGGGCTCTGACACCCTCAGGTGCTGTCCTGCAGACTGGGGAAGAAACTCTCTTATTTACATGCTTGAATTCCATCGACAATGACAGCAATTAAACCCAAGGAGCCAGTTCTTAGAACCCTGTTTCCTTTGGGCTCCGAATAACAAACATGGTCCCACACTTTCCTGTTCACCTCTCTTTCCAAAAACTTACCAGTTAATTTGAGGGTTGGAGAGAGAGTTTCTGGTGAGGGGCTGCCTGATCTGCCCACATGGGGTTAAGGTTACCAGCGGCCTCTGCCTCTGGCCAGACTCGCTGGAAACGGCAGCAGCCACTTCCCGAAGTTGAGTGGGGGCAGGAGCACAGCCAGGGCAGTGCGCAGTGGCCTGCACAGCGTTTCCAAGATGTTGGGAGCCCCGCTTCTGCAGACCGGATTCGCAGCACATGGTTTTTGCAAAAGAGATGGTGCCTTTTCCCAAGTGTAGCTTCAATCGGTTATACTTTTCAGATCATTTTAACTTGAAAGGTGGCCTGGCATTTACCACCACACAAAAGTGACCATGGGGCTCCTTACTTGAGGTCCTTTAAAGAATAAATGCTGACAGACTATCTCAATAACAAGGATAATCGGTCTAGTCACAGTTCTTTACTCTCCGTGAAAGGTATCACAAACCGCATATTGATTTTTTTTAAAGAAAAACAGCATGTACCAATTAGGAATAAACCTAACAGTTTGTTAGCCTCTGAGCTTTAAGGCAAATAGAGAGTACAAAAACACTTGCTTTCCCCCCTATATTGAGACATAATAACTAGGTAACCATGTAAATTACCTCACATTAAAACATGAGACAGGTCGCCATTTGCTCATCTTTCTCCACTGGATCAGAAAGATCGGCCAGGGGTCCTGGTTCTCTGAATTTTACGGTTGTTCTCCATTATCTGGCTGTTCTAAATGTTGTTTCTTTCTCTCTTTTGATCCTCTTCTCACTTGTTTGCCAGTTTCATATGGAATGAGCTCTTTATTCATTTAGGTATTCCACAAGCCTCAACTAAGCATTTATTCTAGTGCATTACTCTTTATAAACTAGAGGCCTGGTGCATGGATTCTAGCACCAGTGGGGTCCCTCAGCCTGGTCTGTGGGGATCAGGCCAGAACTGGTTCTCTGACATCCCCCGAGTGGTCCCGGGTTGCGGGAGGGTGGTTCTCAAGTGACACACCCCAGAACCGGGCTCCCTCCTCTCTAGTTCCAGGTGCATCACCTGAGAAGCACAGCTGCCAAGTAACTGCAGCTCAGCAGCTCCTGCATTGAGCATCTGCCCCCTGGTGTTCAGTGTGCATCATAGCTACCAGTCAGACAGTCACGTAGGCTTTTATACATATAGATGGTGAGAATTCCACAAAGGAACAGTAAGTAGATAAAGATGATAAAGGCAGTTGTTAACACTAAAATCATGACAATTTTTTTTCAGCAAGGTAGAAACTAAAAACAAGCAAAATATTTGAGAGCTGACCTGTTACATGTGTCCAGGGAAGTCACTCTGGTTTGTTTGTGTGTGTGTGTGTGTGCACATGCTATGATTCTGTGCCCAGTTAACTGTATTTGAATACATAAATAAATGTGTCTCTCTGAATAGAAAGTAAGTTCAACCAAGGTTGGATTTATCTCTTATTTGCTGATGCACCTCCTACACAGAGAACTATGCTTGACACCTAGCAAGTCCTCAGTTAATATATGTTGAATAAATAAATAATTATCTTCAGTTCATGCATTCATTCAACATTCAAAAAATCTGAAGCTCCTTCTTTGTGACAAGAACAGAACTAGGCCCTGGAAATTCAATCATAAAGTAAGTTGACCCAGATTCTGTCTTTCCTGATCTTTTTCAGGCAAGAGGAAGACAGGAAATTGGCCAAGCTAACATAATACTACATTGGAAGTGATGACTTGGTGGACTGGGGATAGTGCTTAGGAGGATATAGTAGGACACCTCACTTAGACCTATGGAGTGACAGAATGGTGGACAGATGAAGACAGGACTTGGTGAGTAGTGAAGATAGGACTTGGTGGATAGGTGAAGATAGGACTTGGTGGATAACTTAAGATAGAATTTGATGGATAGGTGAAGAGAGAACTTGGTGGATAGTAAAGATAGGACTTGGTGGCTAGGTAAAGATAGGACTTACTGGATAGCTGAAGATAGGATTTGGTGGATAGGTGAAGGTAGGACTTGGTGTATGGTGAAGATAAGACTTGGTGGATGGGTAAAGCTAGGACTTGGTGGATAGGTGAGTATAGTTTTTGGTGAGTAGTGAAGATAGAACTTGGTGGATAGATGTAGGTAAGACTTGGTAGGTAGTGAAGATAGGAATTGATAGAAAGGTGAAGATAAGAAGTAGGCAATTGAGTTCTAGGGGATGAAAGAGAATATCCAATAATAGAAAGTGAGAGAAGGCAAGCATCCATGAGGAACTGCTAGAGTGAGGAGCAAGGAATGGTGAAAGATGGAGTTGGGGGAGTAAGAAGAGGCCAAATTGTGCAGAGTCTCATAAGTAATTTGGATTTAGTTCTAGTGTGAAACCATTTCCAGGTTTCCTGGAGGACCATGCAGGCAAATTTTTGTTTTGAGAGATCACTATGGCTGCTGTGTGTAGGGTAGATTTAAAGGGAAGACTCCAGGCAGAGAGATAGCTAGGAGGCTCTCCTATAAAACAGGGAGACATAGTGGAAACATGGATAAGAGTGGGACAGACAGTGGCCAGGAAGAACAGAAGGGATTCATGACAGATTTAGAAGGAAGGCTGACTGGGGTTGCGTGGAAGGGAGAGGCAATAGTTGTGGGTGACTTGAGGCTTCTGGGTAAGTCAACTGAGTTGCAATAGTTCTGTGCAGCGTGAGACATTTACATGGGGTCCAAATGCTTGACTTGAGAGGTGGAAATGTGCATGGCCCCATTGAAATAATTCTTTAATTTACTGTGAAGGCACATGAATGAGAAGGAGGTAGAAATATGATTTAAAATGTATTAACACAAATGCACCTTGGCACCAAATACCTGCAGGTAAAGAAAATGGGTTAGCCCGGCTGGTATGGCTTAGTGGTTGAGTGTCAACCTATGAACCAAGAGGTTACAGTTGGATTCTTGATCAGGGCACATGCCCAGGTTGTGGGCTTGATCTCTGGTAGGGGCCATGTAAGAGGCAGCCAATCAATGATTCTCTCTCATCATTGATGTTTCTATCTCTCTCCCCCTCTCCCTTCCTCTCTGAAATCAATAAAAATGTATTTAACAAAGAACATGAGTTAGTGTTCTGAGTTGTGTAAATAGATTGTCTACTTTGTTAGAATTCAAGAATTTTTATTCAAATCTCCATACGACCCTGGAAGAATAGCCTAACATATTCTCATGAATTGTCTCTGATGCTATGAATATTAGTCCTGGTAGCTGAGAGTAGAGTGAATGAAAAAGCAGTTGGGTTCATCATATACGTCAGTATTTCAAACTTCTTGTTTTATGGATCTTTAGATCTCATCACCTGGCATTCTCAAAGGGCTCTATTGCCTTTCATTTTAGAAATTTGGAAGTGTAATATTATAAAGCACAATATTAATATAGCATAAGAAATAACCTTACACTTAGGATTCATTCATTCATTCATTCATTCATTCATTCATTCATGTACCTATCCTACTCATTAGTCAAGTGGTTTTTAACTGTACTTGAAGTTTCTGGTGGACTTGGTTGGGTGGGGACCAGGCATTGGTGTCTCCGTGTGATCCTAATATGCAGCTCAGATTGAGACTCCAGGTTCCATGAGAGTGCAGCCATGTCTCTTTTGTTTCTGCCACATTTGAAGTATCCCAGGCAGTGTCTAGCACAAAAACAGTTCTTGGTAAATATTTGTAGAATATCTTAATTTAATCATGCACACAGACCTTTATTCAGCATTGCCAGATTTTCTCCAATTGATGGTGAAGATTATCTGGTATCATTTTCCACAGACACGCATCAGGTACCATGGTTCAGGAAATTATTTCTGAGTCACGTACTAGGGTATGTTATTCTTTATCCACGAAAGTACTTTCTTCTCAGGTACTTTCTCCTATCTATGATCACCTAAGACCTTTGGACTTCCCAGGACTGGGAACTAATTTATGACCCAAGTAGAAGCACATTTATCACTGTGCCTAGACCTCATGTATACCTGCTAGGTGCCACATATGGCCACACCATCACTTAAGACTAATTCTTGGGGCACTGATCCAAGTTACCAATATGCAGCTCAGAAACTGCCCTCTCTACCTGGCTTTGTGGCCTTCTGCCTCTGTGAAGTCTTGCCTGTATTTATTCCTTCCTTTCATCCCTCATCCTACATCCCCTTTGCTTGTAATGAAGAATGCTTGGCTGCCCAACTTTCCCAAGTTATGGAGATGGCTGCCACAGTTCTTGACCCATAAGAGTGTCTAGCTGATACAGCAGCCCTTTATTTCACTTGACTCCAATTTAACTGTCCTGAGCCCCTTCCTTATATTGCCAAGAGAGTTCCGAACAGATACATAGCCCTGTGATTCAGGCAATTATTCACATATTCCCCCACATCATTAGTTTTATGGAACACTGCCAGGGGGCATATTTTTCTTTCCTGGGACTCCAGAGAATAAAGGAAATAGATCTCTTACCATGAAGTCATATTAAGGGGTTTATTTCTCAGGAAATACCCCATAGCACTTTTATAAAACCTTACATAGAGAGACTGCATTTAGGAAAAGAATTATTCGTACCTTACCTCCTGCCACAGAAATCATTGTCCAGGCCTCCTGCCTTCCAAAGCATGGCTTTAAATTTTTTTCTATGCTATCTGCTGACCACAAAGGGGTGCCTGTGGTTATTGTATGGAGAGCATGGTTCATGTTGGGACTTGTTGGGTTTAGGGTGATTATAATTTAATAACATAAGCCAGGATACATTTTTGGGGACAGGGGTGCTATTAGTAATTATATTGTGGTAACAGGTGTAAGTCAGGACTGTCCTGATCCGTTGGCATATATGATTATCATAAACTTAGTGCTCTGAGCTTACCACTTACTGAAATTTTCCTCCACAGGCATGGATGATAGAGTAAAAACTCAAAGAAATCAGCCAAATTGGGTAAAATATTAAATTATAACCTAAAGTAGTGGCTTTCTGTACTGAATTGAAGAACAAAGGACAATGGGATATATCAGCTAGCAGTTTCAGTAATAATGCTGCATAACAAAACACTCCAAAACTCAGTGTCCTAAAGCAACAATCCTTTATTCTCATTCATCTATCCGCAGGTCAGTTGATCTAGGCTGGGCTTGAATCCAAGCCACTGGTCAGTATAGCTCTGTTTCTCACGTGTCTCCTTCTCCATGGACTAGTGGGCTAACTGCGGAATGCTCTATCAAGAACATTGGCGCATAAGTGGAAACCTAAGATGCTTCCTAACACCAAATCTTGGATCTGGCACACTGTATTCTTCCCACATTCCATTGGCCAAAGAAAATCCTATGGATAAGCCCAACCTCATCAGGCAGGGAAATATGATCTGTCTTTCAAGAGAAGTCCACTAAAGGCACATACAAAGGACATTGATACAAGAAAGGGTTAAGTGTTGGTACCAATAGTGCAATCTGTCATAGGGGGTATTAGGCTAAAGAGTTTGCTTTTCCTCTCCCCAGGCCTCTAGTGGTAAGCTGGTGGAGTTCATTCAACCTGATGAAGGCTGTGAAGGAAAAGAGAAGAGATCACAGGACAGTTTGGTCTTTGGAGGCCGGATGCAGAGAAGTGGACTCATTCGTCCTGAGAATGTGAAGGTCTAAGGAGAAAAGCATACAGGAGGGAGAGAAGAGCAGAGACCCTCATGACTTAGAATAGTACTCCTGCTCTGGCAAATATGTCCCAGTGGATGGGCTCTTTCCATTCACCAATCAGATCAATCATTTTCTTCCCACGGGATGGAAGGAGTGAGGGGATGGAGACAGGAATAGCAAGTACTTATGCCCATAATGCTCCTTTCGGAGAAGAGAAAGCAGAAACCCTCTGCCTATGGGGGTAAGAGAAGTATTCCTAATTCATGGACCTTTCTGTAGGGTATGCATAGAACAGCACCAAATGGATGTTGCAGTGCTGCTGGTGAGGGTTACTCATCCCATGCCTTTGCTCCTTCTGTAGTTCCATTTGGACAAGAGCTGCTGTAGGCTTGGTGCCACTATAATTCAGAGTCACCTCCTGCAGTGTCCTCCTCTCCCCATGCAAAGTATCAGATACTGAGCATTTTCCTACCTGCTGACAGAGCTCTGCATGGCCTCCTCCCAGACAAGTGATAATATGAGTGAAAGCTTGTTAATCAGACAAACTAATCATGCTGATTAGACCTAGTTCAATAATGGATCACCCCATCCCAGGGAATCTCCTGTTTAATGCTTAAACCAATCAAAAGGCTCTGGGGGAATGACTTGGGTGGGGGTGAATTGCAGGATGAGAGAAGAGCAGGCTAATAGGAGGCATTTGGGGAAGGTGATATCAGGACCAAACACATCTCATCCCACAAATGATAAGGGGTTCTTCCATGTCTAAGAATAGCTGGGACACTAGTGATATAGATCACACAAATGGAGTTCTCAGAGTCTGCAGAGCAACTAAGAGGGATGGCTTGTGGTCATCAGGCCTTGCAGATTCTTCACTGTCTCTTTCACTCTACGCTTGCTGCCATTCCTAGTTCAGGTTCCACCTGTTATAAATTGGGCTCTTGCAATGACTTCTTAGTTGGTCTGCCTGACTTCAGTCTCTATCCCCTATATATTGCAGCTAGACTTGTGTTTTATATTTTTCATTATTTATATAATTAGGAAAAAATGTAAAAAATACAGAAGAGTGCATTATACAGCTAGAAATATATAGCCAATCCTATATAATAAAAGCTTATGTGGTCATGATGACCTTACTCTGTGACGACCTCACACTGTAATGAGTGATCAACAGGTGCGGAGGCAGGTCCCACGGTTCCAGCCTACCTCTTTGGGGCAATACATTGAGGAGCCCCAGATGGATAGGTGAGGCCTACTCTTTGGGGCAATTGATTGCAGGGCTCCTGCACTGTGAGAAGGCACAGGCCAGGCTGGGGGAACCCCCACTTCCTCCAGTGCACAAATTTCATGCACCAGGCCTCTAGTATTCCTATATTTGCCATTCCAAATCAACAAATGCTAGCTTTCTTCCATACTTTATTTCTCTCTTTTTCTCCTTTATTAAACCATAGCATTCATAGGGTAAAGTGCAGATACCATAATTGTAAAGCTGTTGAATTTTCACAAAGTAAACATAGTCCTGTAACCAGGACCACAAAAGAAACAGAGCATTTCCAGCCTCCTGGTTTTGCCTCCTTCTGGCCATTCCACTCCCCATCCCCTACAAAAGGGAGCTGCTATCCAATGTAGGTTGGTTTGCTTATTTTTGAATCTTACGTAAGTGCAGCCACACAATATGTGCTCACTGTATTTGTTTTGAATGTCCTCTTTAAAAAAAACATTTATAAAGATAAATATAAAGTCCCCTATGTTTAATCCTTTGTATTTCTTT
Organism: Murina feae; assembly: GCA_004026665.1. Classification (NCBI taxonomy): domain Eukaryota; kingdom Metazoa; phylum Chordata; class Mammalia; order Chiroptera; family Vespertilionidae; genus Murina; species Murina feae. Next base: position 185,480 of record PVJC01000038.1, read on the forward strand.
TCCTTCTCCAAAGGCAACCACACATCATAAATGTGATATGTATTCAGTTCATGCCTCTCTATGTTTACATATGTGTATAACATTTGCTTTGGATGTGTTTTGTTTTTGTTTAAACACATGGTTTCACAAAGTAAGAAAGTTTGGCCACTTGCTTATTTCACAGAGTGAGCTTTCTAAACCACACGATGGGTTATGTGACTCCCTATCCTTTTAACCTTCCCCCCTCTCCCTCACCCCTTCCAGACTGTTGGTTCCTGGAAGCAAAGGCAATGTTTGCTGTCTCTTTGTATCCTGTGAGTCTAACACTGTGCCTGATGCTTTGTAGAAATGATTAGGGTAACTGACTGCCTGACTGACTGAATGAATGAGTAACAATGGTCTTCATGTCACGAAGAATCGAAAGTGCAAGATAAATACCCTCTCTTCTGCTGGTCCCCTTTTGGGGGGAAGGTGCCATTTTAATTTATTCTTCCTTTTTCTGTTTGAATGCTTTTTCAGTGTCTGTCTGTATAACTTCCCGAAGACTTAAGTCCATCAGCAAGCCCAGCACAGAAGTTTGACTTTCGGGAGAGGTGGGCATCTCAGAGCCGTGTAGACTCTCAGAAGCTTAGCTCCTCATTTGCTTTCTTGGAACTGAGCACAGTATCCTTCCTGGGATTCTCCTTTCTCTAAACAGAGAGTCATTATGGAGGTCTAAAGAGGTTATGATGGTACATTCATATCTCAGCAAATGAATAAAGCATCAATCATCCTTTGAGTTAGCTTGTCCTGGGTTCTGTTGAATTCCATTGGTGCTTCCAGGCTCTCCAGAGGTGAAGTCAGGACTCCAGGGGGATGGGTTGCTGTGACAGTCTGAAGGGGGGATTTCAAAGTAAGGAAAGATGGGTTCCACCTGAAAGTCTTGCTTTGGCTCATGGCTCCTAAGATCCCAGGGCCTTATTTTCAGAAATCCTGTTCCTCCAGCCCTTCCCATCCATCCCTTCACTCAGGGCTTAGTCCATATCCTCATGGAAAAATGCCCATTTTAGATTTTGAATGAAATTTTGTTATGCTACTAATTGGATGGTTTGAATAAGCCCATGACCTCTCAGACACTCAGTGTCCTTAACTGTGGATGTAATCTGACTTATTTCACAGATTTGTTGGAAGAAGTTAACTATGAGTGGTCAAGGATGTGAAAATGTCTGGCTCCTAGGAAGCACTAGGTATTTTTGTACTTGTGTATTCAAGCAGAGAAAAGGATAGACAGAAATACAATAGATGTGTTATTGCACTTACATGCAAGCTATGTGTGTTTTTAGTGTCTGACTTGCTTTCTAAACATTTATCATAAGCATTTTCCAAACTCATTAAAAACACCTGTTCCATATTGCTTTTGATAGTTGCATAATATTCTAACATCTGGTTGCTCTGTAAGTACACATAACCATTTCCATATTGTGGGTCATTTTGTTTATTTTCAATTTTTTATCAAGGAGAATTTTGAGGCCAGCCCAGCCTGCTTTTGCTTTTTTATTCCCCACTCATTTGCAAACAACATGTTTTTCATTATCTTTGCGTTGTTTTTTCTTTTTCTACTTGGGATACTTATAATTTATTTATTTCCTTGCTGTCAAACTGTGGGCTTCTTTCTTTTTCTTTTCTTTATTTTTTTGTTTTTCTCAGTTATGCCTGGTGCAGTATATACCATTTTGTTTTGCAATCGGAGATCTCCCTCTGTTTATTTTTTAGTTCGGAATGTTCTACTATAGATTTGATTGACTTTTCAGTATCATTACATTTTTGAAGATGTTTTAGGAACACATCTTTTTTCTTTTTGTAAATTAAATCACTTTTTTTCTGTTACTCATACATGGCATCTGTCTGATCATTATTTTCAACTCTAGATTCTAGAAGATATATTTCAAATTTACTATCTATCTGCAACTCTGCAGTGTAGATTCTGCTCTTTACTGCTTTTAGTGAAAGCTGTGATTCTAATAGCACATGGATTTCTTTAACTACTTTGTATGTTAGTGAGACTTTTCTTCATCTTAGCCTGCAACTTGCTTTTGTACTTTGGTCTTATTTTTCATCTCCTTCCCCCCCCCCCCCCCCCCCCCCCCCCCCCCCCCGAAGGCATGGCTTTTCGCAATTTATTGAGAAAAGAAAAATGTATGTACTAAGATTTTCTTATATGTGTTTTTTTAGTAAGCAAATTTAGAGGCATGCCTTTTCTTTATATCTTTAGGGTGAAACCTATGTTAGAGAAAATTTGGCAAACTATGGCCCATGGGCTAAACCTTGCCCATTCCTTGTTTTGGTAAATAAAGTTTTATTGAAACACAGTACCCCTCACTCATTTGTGTATTTACATTTTGTCTGTGACTGCTTGCTTTCTCACTGCAGTGTAATGATGACAGACTGTGTGGCTCACAAAATTTAAGATCTGTTTAGTTTTATGGAAAAAAATAGCTAACTCCTATGTTATTCCCCTCTGTTTAATCATTGTTAAATCCACAGTGATATTTCTAAATCCATTGTTTGACCCTAGAAGGTTATAGATCCCACACTCATATTGGGTAATTGATGACATATTTATTAAGGGGCTATTTCCAAAGTTGTCGGAAGAGTCCAGGAACTCAAAAAAGGGGTGATGTAGTACCCCAAGTCTAACACCTGTGAGGCACCTTTACTACCCTAAGCCTGAAGGAGTAAAGGGAGGGCAGAGGGGACCATAACTCTGAGCGAATAGCTGAGTGGAGTGTTGTCTGAAGAGAGTCATGAATTTTAATAGACAAATCTAAGTCACAATGACCAGCCAGGAGGAGAAGTTAGGGTAATGTCTCCTCATTCCCACATCTTAGGGTGCCATGTTTGTGCCTCCCAATGGTTGAAGGCAACCAGAAACCAGAGGACAAGGGAATCCTTTACTGAACCCCATACAGGCCTGCCTCCTGGGGGCACAGCAGAGAGTGGGGAAGAGTAAGTAAAAGACACAGAGCACTCAGAGTTTACTTTTGGAGTGTCTAGATTAGAGCTATTCAATAGAACTTTCTACAGTGATGGGCATGTTTTGTATCTACACTGTCTAATTAACTAGCCACTAGCCACTGGTGGCTACTGAGCACTGGAAATGTGTTCATGGGCTTAGAAACTAATTTTTTATTGTAATTAATTTAAATTTAAATAGCCACTCTACCATATCGGTCAGGGTGGATTTCTATCTTCTTGCATGCACCAATGGCAGTGCAATTTGCTGGATTGCCCTGGAATATTTGTTCCCTGGTTCTTAGATTATGAAACATATCATTCCTTTTATAATATTCTGAGATAGTATCTCTCTCTCTCTCTCTCTCTCTCTCTCTCTCTCTCTCTCTCTCTCTCTCTCTCTTTTTCTCCCCTTTTCTAGAAATAATAGCTGAAAACCCACAAGCTCTAGGAAACATAACTTCCAGGGCTCCTGTTAAGGCTTTGCCTGTCTAAAATCTCACCTTGGACCCCTTTCCTTTTCTTCATCATGTAGTTATAGGATAGTCCTTCAGATGAGAGGGGGCATAAGACTTTAGAAAGCCCTTTAAGTGCATTATAAGGTGTCTATTTTTTAATCAGAAAAATCTGAGATCCCTGCCTATGAATTAAGTCTTGACAGTATCTGTTTCAAAAGCCAAGATATGTCATCAAGATGATTGAATTATGTTTTAAAATTTTATTGATTTTAGAGAGAGAGAAACATGGATTGGTTGTTCTACTTATTTATGCATTCATTGGTTAATTCTTCTATGTGTCCTAACTGGAGATGGAACCCAAAACCTTGGAGTATCAGGACGACGCTCTAACCAACTGTGCTACCCAGCCAGGTCCAAGAATGATTTGATTTTTATCACTTCCTTTCCATTGATATAGTTAATAAGAGGAAGTCTTCAAAATTGAGACTTTCTTGCTTACAATTCTTAGCTAGTGTGTATTGTGGGGAGCTGAAAAAGGTCATATTAGAGGTGGGTGTGTGGAATCTATTATCCTCAGAGCCTCCCCTCACCATGTTTTCTCTATGATTGTCACAGTTGCTGCTGAAAACAGATCATGATTTTGAATGTGCATAATCTCAGGTCTGATGTAGAAATAATACCAATTGCTGATTTTCACACTGAGATGTTAATTACTATTTGTTTTGCATTTGCATTCGCAGGTATCTGTGGAGGGAAATTGGCATACTCAGTTGTTAGACCATTATTAAAATGACAGTTGGGAAAATATTTGAAAAATATTGTCTTTTCTTCTGTTTTCTCCTCTGGCATTGCCTTTATTATTTTTATCTTCTCTGTAACTTAGATTTGTGGCACGATTTTGGAATTCCAGGTAAGTAATGGAAACCATTCTGGGATAGTGTTGGAACTGGGGCTTCCTCAGGAAGTGTTTGCAGTTCTGTGAGAACAAGAAGAGCAGGTCCAGCCATTTACAGGTGATAAATCAGAGGTGAAATCTATTATTGCTGACATCTTTGCAGAGGCTCATTTGGTAGGGTGCTTCCTGCCCTCAGATCTGCCCGTTTGGGCTGAGAAGAACAAGCAAAGGGAAAAGGCAGTCTTTGCATCACTGTATTAATGAAGAATTCTGAAACCAGCATTTAACCATCAGATTTCATGGGGCCTGGTGGTGCCACTGAGTAGCTGAGGAAACTTGGACAAGCACCTTATTTCCTCGCCTGTGAAGATGACACTCACTCCAGTGTCCTGGCAAAGCTCAAGTGTGGAAAAGAACCTTGTCAACTCCGAAGAAACATGTAAATTTGACAGTGGCTGCAGCTACAACTGTCAATTTTGTGATCTTATTTTGTCTTTTCCAGCGGGGGTGAGATTTCGTGTGGGTGCTCATGCTTCTACTTGTGGCTTCTCATCACCAGAGTCCTGGAGTCCACACTGGGGTGGGTAGGCTCTGCCAACAATGCTCGTCTCTGTGACCAGAAGCCAGCTGCTCCGTGAAGAAGTCAGCCCTTCTAGGAAAAAGAGTCTTTTAGTTTTTTCATCAATATTAGTAACATTAATTACTTCAATGAATTTATTCAACATCTACCTTGCCATGTACAGAGTGTACTTGGTTCTTATCCTTAGGGAACTTACAGTCTAGTACAGTTCAGGATGTGCGTATTTCCTCCAAAGTTGGGAGGAAATATTGATTAATCCATTGATTGATCGATCTGTTCATTGAATGAATAGTTTGTTACGGCTCTTATGTGCCAGGCACTGGTGATTTGAAAGTGAATGAGATAAGGTCCCTACCCTCTAGGTTACCATATTCTTCTCATTCTGAGCATTCGAATCTCTTGAGGTTGAGTTACACATTGAGTTCAGGTTGCCTCGGCTCCTCCCTCGAGATTCTGATCAGTCATCTGAATTTTGAGTCTACATTTTGAAAAGCCCCTGGGTGGTGAAGAACAATCTTGAAACACTGCCTGGGGAATTCACATGTAGTAGGGGAACACACATGCATACACACACATGCACACACACACACTTAAAAACATGCTACTTGGTTTCACCCTGCTTCCTGGGCCCCTCCCACATTCAGTCAAGGTTTTCCTGTCCCCAGCAGTGAAACCAACTGGATCGCCTCTTCACAACACTGAAGTTCCAATAAGAAAAATAAAACCCACTCTTCCATTTTAAATATGCACACGTTTACATGAAAAAATACAGATAAATGTCATTCTGCATTATACCATAAGTATGGCCCTCTTATCAATAAATCTTTTTTGAAAGAAACCCACTTTAAATTGCTGTATTATTTCCCACTCTTGGGCACACCTATCTGTGTAGATGATAGATTATTTTAGGATATCCTTTTAGCAATGGCTATTTAGGGAACTGTTATTCTGTGACAAGTACCGTGTAACACACATCCCATGTGTTATCTCATTTAATCTTTGTCATTAATTCATAAGGTGAATATTATTTTTTTCCACTTTATAGCTGATGCCACTGAAGCTTAGAGAGTTTGTTGACTTGTTCAAAGTAGCACATTCAATGATGGCATTTTTAATTTTCCACCATTATAAATGGCACTGAAATGCCCACCTGTGTGCATAAAACTTTGGCCACGTGCTTGATCATTTCCTTATTATTGGTTATGGAAAGGGAGACATTCTGCCCCATCTGAACAGACCTTATTATTGGTTATGGAAAGGGGGATATTCTGTCCCATCTGAACAGACCTTCTCTCCTCTCCCAGCTGCCCTGTTTCCCCAGGAGCTCAGGGCTTTCAAAGCTCCATTGATGTTCTGCCTTTCCCTCCCAGCTTTTCTGTGACTACCTTCCTGCCACAGATCAAGGGAAGTGAGCCCCAGCGCCTGGGAACCTCTTTTCAGCCTTTGATGTCTCCTGATATCTTTTGGGGCAGCAACATGTAAAGGCCAATAAGCTCAGGTCAGGGTGACGCTGTGACAAGGTGTCAGCACCTATGGTTGTACCTGGATTGTTACAGGCACCTGTGCAAGCTCTCTCCAACCCCTGGGTGGTGGCTGACAAACAGCATCAGTCTCTAGAGCAGTAGGCTGAGAGCAGAAGGAAGGTGAAAGGCCATTGGGAGCAAGCCCCCAGGCCTCCTGCCATGTGAGCAGCTGGAACACTGTCAATGAGGGGGAGGGGACCTTCCCAGTAGAAGGCACAAAGGTGGGGTTGCAGCACAGAGTCAGGAGGGTTGAGGAGAGTTGTAGCCTCCTGGATCTCCAAATTTTGGATGTCTCATCTGACATCATCAAAAGCATCTTAAAATGCACTCACATCTCAAATTAGCTGTGCTCAGTACTTGCCATCTGCATTCTTTTGCAGGCATTTAATGAACGTCTATGTGTTTCTGGTTTTTAAAATCCTCACCCAAGGATATGTTTTTGTTGACTTTGAGAGAGAGAGAGAGAGAGAGAGAGAGAGAGAGAGAGAGAGAGAGAGAGAGATATTGGGTGGAACCCAGGTAAGTGCACTGACTGGGAACCAAACATGCAACCCTGTGATGTATGAGATAAAGCTCCAACCAACTTAGCCACCCGGCCAGGACTGCTCATTTCTGTCTTACACATTTTATTTCTAACGATCTATTGAAGCAATATTTTTTAAATGTCCTAATATTTTGGAGATCTTTGAATGAGCCTGTAAGTCCTGAGTTTATAATGCCCACTGGGTAGAATAACCCAACCTTCAAGGAAGGGATCCTCTGGCTTGTTTCAGATCCACTGCAAACCATTGGTATGGGTCTTCTCTACTCAGCCCCCAGGCTCATCTGGTTTGCCCCGCTTCAGTGCTTCAACAGCAGCCAGGTTCCTACACACGCAGAGATGGTTTAGACTTAGTTGCTGTCATGTCACCTCCTCTTCTGGAACGTGAGCCAGGACTCCTCTCAGTCTGAATCCCCTATGGCTTACCTATAGTGCTATGTGGTGGCAGCAGGACCTCAACAAATGGCCATTAAATGTACAGAAGGAAGGGTGATGGCTGGAGCCATTGAGATGTCTTTAGATCCTAGGTCCTCAAAATGCGCTCCCCCTCACCAGTGGCATTAGTATCAAGCAACAACCTAGAGGTACAAATTCTTGGGTTCCTACCCCAGAACCACTGAGTCAGAAACTCTGGGCCAGTACTCTCTGAAGATGCAGGCCATGCTCTAGACCAGGGCTTCTCGAATGGAAATGTGCACACAACTCACTCAGGGACCTATTGGAGCAGATTCTAACTTAGTAGGTTTGGGGGGACCCGGGATTCTGCATTTCTCACAAGCTCCCAGATGACATGATGCTGGTCTGTGGCCACATGTTGAGTCACAGGAAGGTTCTAGATGATCCCACCTCAAGGTCCAGCCTATTTATTGCCAGGCAGAAAGAAGGAAATCTGTATTTGGAAATGATGTCCATTTTCCAAGCCTGTTTCCTCATATGTCACAGGGGGATAATGAGGCTTACTTCATGAGCTTATTATCATGGATAAATGAAATAATATATGCAAAGCACAGTGCTTTGGAGCATAATAAATGCTTGGAAAGTATTTTCTCTTCCCTCTGGCCTCTGGACCGAACCCCTTATCATTTTTTTATTCTTTCTCATTCAAGTCTTAAACCTCTTAAACACAAAGACTGTGTTTTTATCCTTCTGAAGCCAGTAAAGCTAGTGATTTGAATGACTGATGTTAAATGATGAGGAAAACCGTTAAAATATCCTCCAATTTTTCTTGCAATCATTTAGGATTGGACAAATTAAACAGAGAAGGACGGGGTGAGTTCAGAAGAAGTGAGCGTTAGGAATAGGGGGAAGGTTCTCTCAGCAGGCAAGCTGGAGCTCAGGGAAGCAAAGGTAAAAACAGCCACGTGGTTCAGAGCCAACAGTCATTTACTGAGCACCGATGGCATGCAACTGTGCCCATCATTTGGGTCCACAGCCTCATTGGGACACTGGGGAGGAACGGGTGGGGGAATGGAATGTGGGGGCCTCAGAGACATTTTCCTAATTGTGATCGTTTGTCTTTCTACAAGACACAGACCCTCATTTGGATGTGGCTGGGGATTGTGTGGGCAGGGGAGGCCTGGGTGTGGGGGGAGGAAGTCAGCATGAAATTAATTCTCTGCCTCTCCTCTCTGGAATGTCAGTAATGTGCTGAGGTCAGAGGGGAGTGCAGTTGGCCCTCAGTCCATTCCCTGGCTAGGGCTCAGAGCCTCTGAGCCGTCCTTCCAGACAGTTTGAGGCTTCTACATCCCCAAGTCTGTGACATCCTGCTCTTCATATCCTGGGGATCCCAGTCATCTTCCTGGCTTCCCTCATCCACCAGGAGGAGGCCTGACCCACCCGTTGCTATGGTTTCCCTCATGATGACTTTCAGGTCACTGGATGGGGCAGCAGCCATTGCTGACAAAAGCCAGCTGAGCCTGTTCCAGATGGCAGCACTTGGGCAGCACCCAGCCCAAGGCTCAGTATTGTCACACTGATGTGTCATCTTGCTCCAGCCCAAGTGCCCTCCCTACCTCTGCATCAGTCACTATAGAGGCCGAGGCAGGTGGGCCTCTACGTTAGCATGCATTCAATGCTCAGACACTGCATTCATATGCTTCACCTTTAGATTTGTCTCACATTCACATGAGCGTGTTTATACATGGTAGGAAAAGGGCTTTCATGTGCTGCAGTCAAATACTCTCAATTATGGGTGGGTCAGCTGCAGCGCAGAGAGCTCAGGTAACTTGCCTGAGACCCCACAGCCAGGTGGTCCATGTATAAGCAGCACTGTCTCCCAGCCCCACACCTTTTCAATTTCACCATGCCTTATTTACTTGGGAGTGAGCATGGGGTTGACAAGTTCTAGCTTGATGAACAGATGACTGCAGGTGCCTCCCCACTGGTGCATGCTTCTAGAAATGAGAGCGAAAAGTCTATTGCATATGAAGTACTGCTCACCTGTATGGGAAGCCAGAGCCCAGTCCTCTGGTCCAGGAAGTGTTGAGCTGACAGGTCAGTAGGCAGTTGACCATAGAGAGTGAGAGAAGTTCCTAGGGTGGCAGGAACCATAAGACTGTGGGATGTGAATGATAAAGTGGGATCACAGAGAAATGTTCTCATTCTGCTTGGCGTCTGCAATTGAGGTGGTGAGGGCTCCTTCAAATTTACACACACTGAGTACCACACTGTACCTATCTATATCTATCTCTGTCTCCTGTATCCATATCTATATCATCTATCTATGTAATTTTTCTATTATAAAAGTAGCACATGTTTGTTGTAGATAGCTTGGAAAATACAGAAATGGAAGAGAAGAAAACCACCTTCATTTTTGACACAAAGAGACAAACCTTACTCTTCTTTTAGGAACATTCACATATTTTCCCACGTATTGTTTTACCCAGTTGAGTTCATACTGAATCTATCTTTTCATGGCTTGTTTTTCCTTAACAAGTGAGCAAGCGTGATCCCATGTTGCTACCAATTCTTCATCAATAGCCCCCCTTGGGTGCATAGTGGTTCACCACTGCTTAACCATTGACGATTATTGAACATTTGGGTTGCTTCCAAACTTTTCGTGTGATACTGTGGAAACAAAAACCATCTTTGTACCCAGAGCTTTTCTATATAGATAGTTTACAATACTAATTATACCTCAACAGCTAATAGATATCAGAATGCTGTTTGTTGGTTGTTGTGTTTTTCCCCCAGAAGGGTTACATAGACATGGAGCATGACTTAATCAAAGATTGACCAAGTACCTAATAAGCACCCAAGTTATTTTTTTAAAGTGATGTTCCAATTTTTCCTCTCATCCAGTTCTGTCTCACAGGCCCAGGAAGGGGCACCTGAGTCGCTACCGAAGAGACAGCAGAGCAGAACAGGAGGGCTCAGAGGTCAGAATGTCTGGTTTCACATCACAACGCGCCCAACACACCGATTGTGCAGTCTAGGTGCCAAGTTCTCTAGCCTCCACGGGCCTCGGTTTTCTCACTTTAAAAATTGAATGTTATAGGGACTCCCTCTCAGGGTCTCTTCAAGAATTAGGTGAGTGATTGCAGGCACCATGCTCAGACTGGTGTGCCTCGTGATCACTCAACAACAGCCAATCGTGATGACAACTGCCAAGGTTTCAAGGACCCAAGCCTGCGGTTCACACCCCTGGCCGTCACAGGGAGCAGGGCTGCCCTGGGCTCAGATGGAGTCAGAGCATGTGCCTTCTCCTTGTACATTCTGCCGAACAAATTCCTATAATTTAATCATGACTTTTAATGTTTGAAATGGTGGCTTTTACATTTGACTGAGGCGCCATTGCCGGCTGCTCTGTGTTATACTCCCTGTTTATATTGCGATGCAAATTATTCCTGGTGGAGAGTTTACAAACTGCACTTCCATTATTAATAGGGTTATGATTTTCCCCATTCCACTCTTATCTCTATTGCCAGTGTCATACATAATTCATGCTCACTACCCTTCGCTGGTCTCAGTGCCAGGGTGCAGCGGTCTCTCTCCTTCTGATGACAGTAATTGGTTCGCAGTGAAAGTGAAATGACTATGCCCCTCGCTTCAGGCTCTCCCTCAGGTTCCTGAAGGGGGAACACACACAGGGGAGATGGAACCATCTGCAGGCAAAGCTGGAGTTCCAATTCCATCTGAGCTCAGGAACCCGAGGCAGATGCGCGCTGGGCTTCCTGGGGGCCTAACATGGAAATGACCTGTCAGACGGAAACCTTGGTTGAGGATGGCGCCCAGGGTTGCTGGAGGGCTGTGGTGGTGGGGTGAGGGATCAGCTGCCTCAGTGGGCTTCTCGCTAGTGTGGTCTGCACATGCTCGTGGAAAAGGCAGAGTATCCATCCTTACCCCCTACCTACTGAATGCCCTTTCCTGCTGGTGGGCAGATACTCCACTTTTTGCACATCCACCTTGACATTTAAGCCTCTGCTCTAGCCCTTCTCACTAAAAACAGCCACCGAAACTGAGTCCCATCAGGAAATCCCAGGGTGGCCTTGGCCAGAGAGTTCAGTTGGTTAGAGCATCATCCCCATTTGCCAAGGTTGTGGGTTTGATCCCTGGTCAAGGCTCATATAAGAAGCAACCAATGGCTAGGCTGGTGTGCTCAGTGGTTGAACATGGACCTATGAACCAGGAGACCACAGTTTGATTCCTGGTTAGGGGCACATGCCTGGTTGAAGGCTCAATCCCCAATAGGGGACATGTAGGAGGCAGACAATCAATGATTCTCTGTCATCACTGATGTTTCTCTCTCTCTCTCTCTCTCTCTCTCTCTCTCTCTCTCTCTCTCTCTCTTATGTATATGAAGCAACCAATGAATGCATAAATAAGTAGAATAACAAATCTTCTCCCACCTCCAATCAATTAAAAAGAAAGTACTGGGGAGGGGTGTTGGACAGCCATCTGTGTCAGTGTATCAGGATTAGCCTCATTTCATCAGCTTGGGGACCAAAGGCAGGCAGACCCCTTCCCTCATGAAGCTCCATGGGCTTGGTTATGGGTATGCAGGGGCAGCTGGAAGCTCTCAAGGTCTCCCAGGCAATGGACTTAAGGAAGGAGGCCATAGCCTGGGGATGCTGAGCCCCGAGAAAGTAGCAGCTGGTGTCTAGGGAACTGTCCTCTTAAACTGCTTTGCCAGGCCCTCCTGCCTTGGGGGACAATCACAGCACAATTGCTGCCCTCCCAGGGAAATGAAGTGTGCTTTGATCCAGATCCTGACCTTCCCAGGATGGGAGGGTGAGGGTGTGCCTGTCCCTTCTCTCCAGAATGTTCTTCTTTCTCACCTGTCCTGCATCACCCACCCTTTCACTTTCCTTAGTCAGCCTGATGCCAGTTGTTTCCTAACCGACAGCACACCTCCAGTGTGGCCATTCCTGCGTGGGACTAACTCATTCTTGTCTGTCAAGCCTGGGTCCAGGGGCCTGGGTGGCTGGAAGGGTGTTGGAGGGAGAGGGCGTCATCCACAGAGATTCTCCTGCTGATGACCAGCAGTGTGGGCCTGGCGACAGGTCAGCTCCCCAGGCTTATTCTTTCCTTAGATACCTGATCAATGCCCACGAGCTGGGGGAGCCTTTGTTCCCCTCCTATTGGACGGTCTTATTTCCCTGAGCCAGGGGTTGCAGGCAGAGCCCGATCCCTCTGACCCTGCCCATACCTGCCGGACTCCCTGAGCCACTCCCCTGGGTAGGGGCACTGATAGGCCCTCGGAGACCCTGCTGGGCTTTTGTATGCCCAGGAGGCTGCCTTCTTCCCTGAGGCCAGAGCAGAGCTGAGAGAGAACTCCAAAGCCCTCTCAAGAGACCCTAATTGGACACTGAGTCTGTTTCCTCACCATAACCCTGACAGTGACAGGAATGTGTTAAGTCCCTACCCTGCACATCCACTCCTTTCCCTGAAGGCTCTGAACCCCACCCTCTTCTCCAATGTCTGCTTCCTCTCTGCTCTCCCTGCTTCTTCTTGGAACATGCTCACAATTACACAGACACACACATGAAGGTACATACAGGCACACACACAAATACACAGGAACACAGAGAGAAGTTACAAACACAGATCCTCAGAAATCGAGGCAAAAACACACAGGCCCATGTACTCTCAATCCCTCATGCGAGCAGGCATACATGAAAACAGCCACACGCATGCATGTGTACGAACCCAGAGAAGTACACATAAACACATGCATATACAACAGGACCTGAGTATAAACACGCACAAAAGCGGGCAATATCATGTCCAGGAAACCCTGCTGTTCCCCTTTGCACTGAGGTACGTGGAAAGCCACAGCCAATGTACCCAGAACCCACTCACAACTCAAAAGCCTCGAGCTACCCACAGAATCATGAAGTACTTTCCTGTTTAAGTTTACATTCTTCTGGCAAAAGGGAGCTGCTTATTTCCAAGAAGTGAAGCCAGGGGAGCTTGCTGACCTGCTGTGGCTCAGGCACCTTTCGATGGCCTGCCCTCCCACACTACTCTGTTTACACAGCTCGGGTTTCTCTGGGCCCTAAGAGGCTCCACCTCCATGCATCCCCAGAGTGAGCTGAGCAGAAGAGAGCTGCTATTTGTTGGCCATTGATGATGATCAGTGGGTGCTTCTGCCATCTTCTTCTCCAAGTGTTGTAAATCTTAGCTCCAGGAACTGACAGTCAGTTTCAAGTCTCTGCTTTTTGACAGATCTCTGTGTGAGGAGTCTCCCTCGGCCACACGGAGGGGTGACTTTGTGCTAGGGGCACTGCTGTGCCTGAATTAAACCCCTTCAGGACAGGTTCCCTGTTTTATTTGCTGTTGTCCCTTTAGCACCTGGAACAGTGGCAGGCACACAGTAGGAGCTTAAAGATTATTTGTTGTGTGAGTGAGCTAACTTGATACAACAGACCTCTGAGTCAAGTACATTATCTTCTTTCAATTTGCAGATGGAGAAACTGAGGCTCATAGCAGAGCTGACCCCAAAACCATACTTAGAAGGTGAACAGGAATTGAACCCAAGTTGCTGGCCCCACAGTGCAGGCTTGTGGCCACGACTCTGTACTGTTGAAGAGGTTACACTTGCTGGTCTTAGGGAACCTGGATCTTGGGAACTGTGTTGCTTATGATTTGTACCATAGTTCCTTTAAAGTTAATGAAAAGCCAATCCAACCCACAGAAGCTGAACCCCATAATCTGAGTACTGGGTCACCCCTCTGTCTGGTTCCACTGGCTTTTGGGGTTTCCCTATTGTCTGGCTTGTCTCCACCCATGGTGGCCTGGGATCATGGGTTAGATTTCCTCAGAGAGGCACAGATGTACTTGAACTTAGTCTAGTTGTATACCAGCATTGGGCCCACCATCTAAGTCTCATCCCTAGGATCTCAATTGTTATATGGTGATGGAGATTTATTTATTCATTGATTCAGCACATATTTATTGAGTACCTCCTGTCATAGACCTTAAGGAAACTGACTTGAATCAGATATAGCCATTTCCTTGGGGGGCTCATAGTTTAGGGGGGAAGATAGTTAGAGGGTTGAATAACTCTGGGCCACAGGATGAATGCAATAAAGAAGCTCGAGTACCCAGAAATGAGAGACATTTGTCATCTCACTCAGATGATCAAATGGGAGTGAGCAATAGAATCACATTAAAATGTAGATTCATGGGCCCCGGGTAGTTTATTTGAGAAAGTCTGGGAAGAGGATCCAAGAATCTCCTGACCTAACCATCTCCCCAGGTGATTCTGGAATAAGTGCTCTGGGGGGGAGGACAACACTTTGAGAAAATCTGTACCAAGAAGTCAGAGAAAATGTCAATTAGGGCACATAATGTACTTTAAAGGATATATTTAAAGGACAAGCAAAAGAAGAAAGTATCTTACAGTAAAGTAACTTAAAAAATGTTTGTTGTAACAATAATCAAATGATAAAACAATAAATAACCTAAAAAATAAAAAAATTACTCACTCAAGGTAACTGTTGTTTTTAGTTTAGTGCATATCCTGTCAGACATTCTTTTATTAATATCAGTTATATGAGTACAGTTCCCATGTGCCGAATCTATGTCTGTATCTATCTCTGTAGTTACACCTGTAACTCCATGTATTTACAAATATGGGTACCACCATCACTGTGGCCTCCACCAATGCTGGGACTGTAGCTGGGACCCTGGAGATGCCCAAGTGACAACCAGTTTCTCTCCTTTTGGTCTCCTGGGGTCTTTTAGGTTCTCCCCATCTTCCGTGGCTTAACAAAACGATACTGCTCATTCTATTTTATTCAGTTGACTTTATAAATAATTCTTATCCTTAGTGTACAGCTGCTGAATTTTCTCATATTGACCACACCCATGTGACCAGCACCCAGATGAAGACAAAGAGCATGACCAGCACCCCATTCATTCCTATTCTTTGCCCCTTGTCACCCCTAGGACTCGGGAGAATTTGGGGTAGGAATAAGGATAAATCTGAGGTCCAGACACCACATTGCTCTAAACTAGCCCATCCTATCTTCCTTTGGTGTCACCTCTCTCTGATGCTGTTCATTCCAAACTTGTATTTCTGGTAGATTTTCCCACCATGTCACACAAGCAAGGACAAGGCTTGGCTCCAACAGGTACAGAGTGAATATTCTAAGCCAGGTAATGGGTCCTATGGATCATCTGTATAGATGTCCCACCATCATTCATATATATATATATATATATATATATATATATATATTAGTAATAGCCTATGTGGCGTCATGCCCTCATATCATCACAAGATTTCTGTCACAAGATGGCTGTCACAAGATGGCTGTGTGCACAGCAGAGGAAGGTCCTGGCAGAGGAGGCAGGTTGTGGTGGAGGAGGCAGCTTGTGGCAAGGGGGGCAGTTGTGGGCAATCAGGATAGCAGGGGAGGGCAGTTGGGGGCCATCAGGCCAGCAAGGAGGGCAATTGGGAGCAATCAGGCCATCAGGGAAGCAGTTAGGAGTTAATCAGACTGGCAGGGGAGCAGTTAATTGTCAATCAGGCCAGCAGGGTAGCAGTTAGAGGGCAATCAGTCTGGCTGGCAAAAGCAGTTAGAGGTAATCAAATCAGGCAGGTAGGCAGGCAGGTGAGCAGTTAGGAGTCAGTGGTTCCGGATTGTGAGAGGGTCGTCTGACTGCCGGTTTAGGCCTGATCCTGCAGTCAGACATCCCCCAAGGGGTCCCAGATTGGAGAGGGTGCAGGCCAGGCTGAGGAACCCCTCCCATGCACAAATTTCATGCACTGGGCTTCTAATCCTATATAATAAAAGGCTAATATGCATATCAACCAAACAGCAGAATGACTGGTCACTATGATGCACACTGACCACCAGGGGGTAGATGCTTAATGCAGGAACTGCCCCCTGGTGGTCAGTGCACTCCCACAGGGAGAAGTGCTGCTCAGCCAGAAGCTAGGCTCACCAGTGGCAACACTAAGGACCCCTCAAGAGATGTCCGCCAAGGGGTCCCAGACTGCAAGAGGGTGCAGGCTGGGCTGAGGGACTATCCCAACCCCCTACCCCCCCCCCCCACATGAATGTCATGCACTGGGCTTCTAATATATATATATATATATCTCCACATCCTCCCACCTCTCTTTATTTCTTTCGCCAACCTGAGTCAAGCCACCCCCATTTCTCTGTGTTTCCATTTCTGCCCACCTAAAGTCCACTCTCCATATAGCCATCATGTGATTTCTTTTTTTAAAATATAGAATGGATCATGCCACTCACGTGCTTCATTCCCTTCAATGGCTTCCCATTCAGTGAGAAAAATAACCCCCAACTTCTTGCCCAAGAGACTGTTTGATCTGGCCCCTGATAACCTTTTGGACCTCATCTGGGACCAGTCTCACTAGCTTGCTGTTTTCACTTCCTCCAATAAGTCAAGCTTCTTCCCTGTCCTTGACTGTGTTCTTTCTTGTGTCAGAAACCCGCTTCACATGCTTGACTCCTGCGTGGGAGCCTCATCATCCTATGGGTTACAGGGAAGCATTTCAAGACCACCCTCTTGAAGAAGGACACCCTATCACTCTTCAATATTGGCATCCTGTTTTTTTCTTTGTATTGCATCATTTTCCTTTTTATTGAGGTGTAATATGCATACAATAAAGTACCTTAAGCACACTAATTTTACTTGTATAGTGAAATGATTTTTACATATGCATAGATATGCAAATTTTTCTCAAACTACCAGCTCCTTCCCAGCACTCACATGTTTATTGTTACTTATCTGATTTGCAAAGAGACGGGATTTGATAACACCCCATTATGGAACAATCATGGGGTAATAGATACTGACTGCTGGCTGGGTGCATAAATTCTTACCAGCCCTTTGGAGGGCAATTTCACAGTAGCTATTCAATTTAAAAATGCATGTGTTCAATTGAGACAACAATTCTTCTTTCAGAAATTAATCCTACAGATATGCTCTTACTTATGTGTGAAGGTAAGTCTACATGACACGCATTACAGAGCTAGTTACAGAGGAGACACGGGGAACTCCCTAGTGTTGCTGCACAGGGCGGGTTATAGAAATTAGAGTGGGTTTTGCTAAAGAATGCTAGAGAAGCCATCATCAAGAATGTGTGCTCTATGAGAACATCTTCAAGCTATAGAAATCAGAAAAAAATACAGGACAATGCTGACAGAGTTATCTCATTTCTGTAAAAGAAGGAGAAGTTTGGCTGTTCATGCCCCTGGTTAGAGCTATTCTCAGGAACTAGGATCTCAGGAGGGAGGGAGATGTTTCCTATTTCATTTTTGTAAATTGTTTAATTTTTCTTCTTCTATGTATATGTAATACCCTTTCAAAGGAATAAAATAAAAAAGTCTCTGGACTCCAGTGGAAGAACGGGCTTCAACAGGCAGACCAGGACTGCGAGAGGAAGTTGGCCTGGCTTGCTCTTCAGAGGCATACAGGAGACTGGCTGGCTTAGAACTTGGCCTTCAGGGGGGCCTTTCGGGGTGCTCCGGGAGAGAGTGGCTGCCCACAGCTGTAGCAGAAGCCAGTGTTATTCTGCTGGGGGGTAAGTCAGGGGAACACAGACTCCCTCTTCCTTTCCAGTGCCTGCTGAATGGGGCAACCATACCCTCCTCCTTAGCAATTTGCCTCACTTCTTGTCTTAGTCAAAGGCAAACTGAGTGAGAAGATAATCAAGTAAATCTGTTTTCTCTCCAGGTTCCTGAGACTTGAGGTAGGCCTGTGTGTGTGTGTGTGTGTTAAAAGCTTTAGAGCAAAAACGTGTCCCAACAGGCAACCATCTGTCCCTCTCCAAGGCTCTTAGTGATCTCAGCGTCTCAGCGATGATCTTGGGTTTGGGAGCAAGCCAGATGGATTTGAGGCAGAGCACACCATTTAGCAGCTTTGCATCCTTGGGCACGTCAGAGGGCCGCTCTGTGTCTCGGTTTTCTTGTTGGGAAGCTGAGATCAAAAGTCCTGCCCAGGTAAGGAGCAAAGTGAATCCTGTCTGTCTGCTTGTGAACGGCGGAGGGCTGTGTGGCTTGAATTATCAAATGCGTTCATTTCCTAGGGCTGCCATAGCAAATTACCACCAACTTGGTGGCTTAAGCCAGCACACATCTAGTCTGTCCCAGTCCTGGAGGCTGCACTCTCTCTGGAGGCTCTAGGGGAGAGTCCTTGATTATCTCTTCCAGCTTCTGGTGGCCATGACACTCCTTGTGGATGCATCACTCCAATCTCTGCCTCTCTCTCGGAGAGCGTTTCTTCTCTCTGTGTTTTCCTCTTTCCTAGGGATAGTTGTCATTGGATTTCAGGCCCCTGTGGACAATCCAAGATGACCTCATCTCAAGATCTTTAACGTAATTGCATCCCAAAGACCCTTTTTCCAAATAAGGTCACACTCACGGGTTTGGAGAGTAAGAGATGGGCAAGTTTTGCAGGAGGTCACCATTCAACCCATTGGCAAAGAAAGTGGGCATGGAAGCCACCAGGTATTTGTCAGATCCCGCTGGACGTGTGTGCCATGCTGTGGTTCACAGAAGAGGCCAGGTGAAGTTCACTCTGCCTGAACCACACTGTCCAGTCACAACTGCAAGCTAAGGAATGGCTCCTGCTTGTGGCTGTTTCTCTCCTGACCTTTATCTGCCTCCTGTCATGCCTTCTAGTCAAACCAACTCCAACCTTACTTTGATGTCCTGGGAGGTGGCTCAGCACTGAGGGGATATCCTGTAAATGCAAAACATGGATTTGAAGCTTTACACACACTTGGAAACTGAACAAGGAGTGTAGCCTAGTTAACGATATTTTGCCAATGCCGATTTTCTGGTTTTGCTATTGTATAAAAGTTATAAGATGCTACCATTGGGGGAAGCCAGGTTCAAGGGACTCCATGTGCTATTATTACTACTACTATTATTATAACTCTTGGTAAGTCTAGAATAATTTCAAAACAAAAAGTTGAAAAAGAAAAACCAAAACAGTGTCATAAATACCTCAAATCTCTGATAGAGCCCCCCCCATTAGAAGGTAGAAGAAGGCAATCGCCTCTCCCTCAGCCCATGTGGGCTGAATTAATCCTCCCAGGGTAGCCTGGGATTCCCGTCACCATGGCTGCTGGGAAGTGGCCTCATCCTGCCCTGGCCCCATGCCCACCCCATGCCTTCTGGGAGCCTACCCTGATCTAGCTCCTCCCTTGGAAGGGAGTCCTGCTAGGTCCTCCCCAAGCCTCCCAAGCCAGGGCCCATCTGGTTTGTATATGCCTGGCTGGGCTGTCCCAGCACCGCCCTGCCCCACGGCCCAGGCGGGGTGAGCCCTCGACTGCTGTCACTTGCACAAGGCTCTGGTTCCCATTGGGCCTCTCCCTGAGCTTCCCTGGCAGGCACTTCGGCCTCTGTGACCCCCACCCTGAGTCAGATGCTCTGGGCTCCTGGGAGGAACTGCTCTGGCTGGGAGCCAGCCTACCCTCTCCTGACTTTGGTTGTCATTCCAGGTCTCCTCCTCCTCCTCCCCCTCCTTCTCCTGGGGCAGGGTGCTCCCGCCTGCCTTTCTCCCCGGGGAAGACTCCAGCTTTCACCAGTCTGGGCAAGTTGTAGGTACCTTACCTGGGCCACTCTTCTGGCTCTCCCTTTCCCTCCTTACCCACATGAAGCCTATCAGTCAGTTCTATACAGTGTGGCCTGGTGGTTGGTTATCCCAGAGAGTTATAACCTTGGGAGTCTAGGGATGAACTTCAAGAACTCTGGGAACCCCCTGAATTTGTGCACCAAATGCCTGGACATTTTTCTGACAGAGAAATTGATTCTCAAAAGGGTTCAGGACCCACAAATAATTGAGTGTCCGAGGGCATGAAGGAGCTGTACCATACATAACTGTTAGACACTTTGTTTCTGGCATCAGCTGCCTGGGCTACAATAATGTTTCTATCTCGCTAGCTCATCTCCATGCCTCAGTTTCCTCCCATGTAATGTGCATGAAATGATAACATCTACTGCATCAGGTAATGGGATTCGGGAGAGTCATGAATACAGGTTTGGACATAGACCTGGAAGCCAATCTGACCCTGCCTACTCCCTCATTGCCCCAAATCAAATCCATCTCCAAGTTCTACCCATTTAAGTTTAAAACAATTCCTAAATCCATCCTTTTCCCTCCACACCTAGGGTCACCACTTGAGCTCCTCAACATTTCTCCTTACAACACCATTTTCATAGCCCCCAATTGATTTCTCTCATAAATCCCATCTCTTCATACTTGCAGACATTTACCCCAAAGCTGAAGTAATCATAAAGAAATGAAAATCTGGGCAAGTTACTCCTCTAGTTAAAAACATTTTAATGCTTTCAAATAATATACCTGAGATTTGTGACTTCGTGTCATAGAAATGTTCCCTAAAAAACTGTGTACACATATTGAACTCTAATTAATGACACACATGCTGCAATGTTGGGGTAAAGTGTACTAGAGACTGCTGATTTACTACAAAATGCATCAAAAATATGATGGGCAGAGGGATGGACAGATGGATGGTTTGATGGGTAATAAGTTATAAAGCAAATATGGCAAAATGTTAACTGTAAAATCTAGGTAGTGAGTACATGGGATTTCATTGTGCAACCCTTTCAACTTTTTCCTCCGAAAAACTTCATAATAAAATCTTGGGAAAACTTCCTTTAACTGCTCACATTAGATGAGAGTTAAATCCAAAGAGTTTGGAGTGGCCCACAAGACCCTGCCTTCCCAAACAGATGCATCTTGTGTCAATCTCTGTCATTTCTTGTGCTCCAGACACAGGGCTGTCTTTTAGTTTTTAAACGTAATCTCCCCTCTTGTTTTAGAGTTTCCATAGCTCTAATCATAACTTTAACATAGTCGGTTGTGTAATTATAGGTGGAACCAGAGGACACGCCATTTCTATAGGTGAGAGAGTCAAATGTTAGCAATTTCATATGACTCAAAGGATTCCTTGGTGACTGCTCACCCCTAGACACTGAGCTCTGGGAGGAATGGTGCCTAGCACAATGTCTGATAACTGGCATGGAACATTTTCTTTTATAAATTAATTAAATGGATGAATTAATTGGTGGACAATCATCCACCTATATTTTGACCATCTAATTCCTTGACTATACATATTTAAAAGAGTTGAGAGTTGGAGAAATTTGCACTTTTCTCTGAACTAAACCAGTTCTTTATTATACAAGTAAAGAATCCCATCCCCCCAAATCTAGATATTTCGACAAAGCAAACCTTTCCACTTTTCCCAATTCTCAGGTCTAATCTCTAGTTTTGTTTTTCACAAACATGGGCAGAGCAAAGCATTGATGACGATTTGGGTTCAGGCAGTTCTTAGAGCACGTCCTGCCACCAAGAAAGGAAGAGTAGATTTTGATTGAATCCCAGATAGTCCACTTTTAATAGCTGTTAATGGGTAAAGGGTTACCTCTCTGATTCCTGGTTTTCCCATGATTAAATTTACATAGTCAGGTCCACTTTCCAGAACTATGATGACTAAATGAAGCAATATGTGAAGAGCCAGACTAGTAGGTTCTTTATTTCCTTGTAATCCTCATCCATTCACTGTAGGCATGAGTAGTCAAGAAAGCAGCTCACCCTTAAGGGTGTTGAGGATCCACAGACTAAAGATGTGGTCCTAATCCCAGGAACCTGTGAAAATTTTACTTTACATGGTCAAAGGGAATTAAGATTGCGGATGCAATTGATGTTGCTAATCAGCTGACCTTAAAATGGGAACATTATCCTGGATTATCTAGGTAAACACAATTCAGTATCATCACATGAACACTGAAAGCTGAAATGGAGAAGAGAAAGGAATGGATTCTCCTGCAAAGCCTCCAGAATGAAATGAACCCCAAATTACACCTTAATTTTAGCTGAAGGATCTGTGCCAGACTTCATATCTGTAGAACTGTAAGATATTAAATCTATGTTGTTTTAAGTCATCCCATTTGAGGTTATTTGTTGTAATAGCAATAGAAAACTAAGGCAGCAGTCTTCTAATCCTTTATTTCTCTCCCTACTTTCCTTTTCCTTCCTTTCCTTTCTTCTCTTTTC
>PVJC01000039.1:0-75539 GCA_004026665.1 Murina feae
CACCGACCCCCTGCCACCTCTTACC
Organism: Murina feae; assembly: GCA_004026665.1. Lineage (NCBI taxonomy): Eukaryota > Metazoa > Chordata > Mammalia > Chiroptera > Vespertilionidae > Murina > Murina feae. The sequence goes on from PVJC01000039.1 coordinate 26, forward strand.
TGCTCCCCGATGCCCCACAAAGGGCCTGGGAAGCCCACCAAGCAGGCCGCCGACCCCCTGCCACCTCTTACCTGCTTCGCAGTGCCCTCCAACCCTGCCGCCTCTTTCCCACTCACGGGTCCTGGGTCCTGTGCTGTCCCGCCCTGCAGCCGCTCTGTGCACTTGGGAGGTCCCTCAGCCCGGCCTATGCCCTCTCGCAGTCTGGGACCCCTCGGGGGATGTCCACCTGCTGGTGTGCCTGACCAGCCTCAGTGAGGGGCTTTAAGGCTGCCCACAGCTCCCATTGACCCAACGTCCCAGCAAGGCTGGCTGGACTCAGGTTTATGGAGTTTCTCTTCTATAATTGATACACTGTTCCTTTAAGCCGGCTAATGAACCCTCCTCTCTGCTTCACCTCGCAGCGTCTATAATGACACAATGTTACTTAGTGGTGAGGCCCCGGCTGCTCTTTCCTTCAGCTCCCGATGATTGTATGATTGTTATATTGTTTCAAAGGTGTGTTTCGCTAGAGCCAGTTTAATCGGAGCTGAGCTGAGTGGGCGCAGCTTCACTTTCGCTCCTGCCGCAATGGAAACAGCCGTTTACTCAGGTCCGTGAGTGGCGGCCGCCATGTTGGCTGGGCTAATTTGCATACAGCCACTCTGATTGGCTGGTGGGCGTGGCTTACCTATCTTGGAGAAACGGTTAATTTTACTATTTCGCTTTTATTAGTTTAGATAGTATGGTACATCATGCCCATCTCCCCATGGCATGGCAAGGCTAACAGCCATTGTAAGCATACTAGCCCAAAGCAGTGACTAGCTTGCTAAGTTTCCTCCTTTGGGCTCTAAAATATCAGCTTTGTTTTCACTGACCTTTAGACCCATAGCTTCCTCAGCCAGAACACTGTGGTTGATGTTCCCAATGGGGAGCTGAGCTCTAAGTGAGGTTATTACTACCTTTTCCAGAGCCCACTCTTACCTTCCCACAATGGTTTGTAATTCATTTTTTTTAAGCATCATCTCCTCCAATAGACCATGCATTGGTTAATATCGTCTCTATCCCAGCAGTGATGGACACAGTGGCAGGCCAGCAATTCTGTGAAAAAGCTGTCCAGAACCAGAATAAGAGGGACCCTCAGGAAACCATGGGGTCAAACATTTGTCTTTTATTAAGGAAATTAAAAATGGAGTGTCCACAATCTTACCTGATACTTTTTATTAACCTTCTAATTGGGATAGGGTAATTTTTTAAACATTATTTTAGATAAAAGACCCTCTTGCACTGGGATGTCAGAAGTCATTTGCTGCAACCTTTGTACCTCACAGATGAGGAAACTGAGGCCTACAGAGGTTGAGATGTTTCTCCAAGGTCTCCTCAGTTGTTAGTGACAAGCAGGTCCATGCAGGCCTCTGATTTCCTGGCTGATCACTGCCCTCTTGCCTGGCCTCCCACCCCAAATGCCCACCTGAATTTCTCTTGCTTTCTCTTAATTTTCCGGAAGCTTCTTATAAAAGTCAGTCATGTGCTTGATGAGAGGCATCAAGTTGCCCTTTTTTCTTTTCTTCCAAAGTTGAAACTACCCTAATTGCCCTAATCTTTCCTCACCAGATCTGCCTTCCGCCTAGTTAGTGGCCTCTCTTTCTCTCCTGTAAATCCTCTCTACTCGCTTTGTTTCTACTTGGAGGGGAGTGGCCAGCATGGCTTCTTCCTGTCTGAAGTCCTCTCCCTGGGCGAGGTACTGTTGATTCAAAAGTTCTCTCACCAGAATGATTAATTATCAAATAATTTCTATTATAGAATATTCACTTTGCATCCAATATCATTTCTAGCCTTGATGCCTCTCATCTATATTACTTAGCTGATCAGTAGGATAATCCATTCCCCAACTTTAAATTTGTATATTTAGTGCTTTAAAATGTCTAGTTAATTGTAGGTAAACCAGAATGAGCCTTAAGAGCCTTATGTTAAGCTGATTATAGTATGATTTAGTATAATGAACATTTTTATTTAGTATAATGAACATTTAAAAAATTCTTGCCTTAGTCATCAAGAAGTACTAAACATCAAATGTATTTTCCAAGAAGATCGTCTCTAGCTAATAATAAAAAAATCTAAATGCTAAGTTTATCTTATAATTTTACATCTGTTAAGTGATTTGAACTGTGAAATGTTCACACTGAAGAACAGTTTGCCTTTCCAGCTGTTGATCGGCTCTAAACATTGAACATTACAGCACGTCTTCCTTGCGGCCTCCAAGCAGTTGTGGTAGGATAACTTTTGAGGGGGGATGAGGGGCAGATTAATATGTCTACAATTTAGATGACTTCATATTTTTTAAATATATAAAGTCTATTTGTAATTTGCCTCCAGAATTGTATGTACTTCTAAATGGCCATAAGACAGTTTTCATGACTCAGCCCTATTTAAAAAGGGTTGAGTCTGACCTGGATAGTGTGGGTCAGTTGGTTGAGCATCCTCCCATGAACCAGCAGATCACCAACCGGTTCAAAGCCTGGTCAGGATACATGCTCAGGTTTGGGGCTTGATCCCCAGTAGGGAGTGTGTAGGAGGAAGCCAATTGCTGTTTCTCTCTCATTGATGTTTCTATTTCTCTTTCCCTCTCCCTTCTTTTCTCTGAAATCAATAAAAACATGGGCAGGAAGCCTTGATAAGACCTGGTCCATATAAGGTTTAATTTCAAAAGAAATTCTGTTTTTTTTTTCTACCAAGCATGATGATTTTTCAGCTCTCTTCTAGCTCTGGGGTGCTGTCACTATAGTAAAATCCAGTGTGATTGGTCATTATGTTGGGATTCCCACAACCACCACTATCTCCTGAGTAGGTTCATTTCTGCTTGTGAGCAGTAAGTCCCCCCATCTTCGGTGTGGCTGATATGGATATGAACATCCCACTGGTATTTGTTCATTGTGGCTCACTCTCTACATGAACAGTGAGTTGAAGATGTGAATAAGAGTATTGGTTTGATTCTTTGTTAAACACAATAATTACTTTCATGGGATTATGGTTTTTACCTTATCACTAGCAATTCTTAAAGTGAAGAGAAAAGGGTAACTTGCCTAGTCACTAAAGCAAAGTCAAAGGAAGCCAAATGGAAAAATTGAGGTCCAAATGGAAAAAATTTTAAATGTAAGTGCCTATAGAAGAGATGGGTTAATGGTGCTAAAAATGCCTTTGAGAATCTTGTAATCTTGGCATGGGATATCAGCAACCATGAATTAGAGTCTTCAAGAGCCATACATGAGTATTTTCTAAGAAGGTATTACACTAGACTATCTTAATTTAAAAACACACATGTTTTGAACAACCATTCTCAGGGGGAAAAACATTTTTCTGAAGATGTTTTACAATATTACATAGTAAAAATATTACTTTGTAGGAAGTTGAGGACAGATATGAGTATCATATTTGCTTTAAAATCTTAGTAGAGGGTGGCATTTAAAACAAGAATAATGCAAAACTGAAAGGAGAAATAGACTTCAGATCCAGAACACCCACATCTGTGTGTTCTTGTGCAAATGGCTTTCCTTCTCTGAGCCTCAATTTTTATATTGATTTAATGAGTTGAGTAGACTATATAATCCAATATCTTTTTACCTCTGATGGTCTATTGCTCTTTTCCTGAATTGAACAATGTGCTCATGTCATCTGCAATCAGTATAGTTCAAACCAATTTTGTTGTTCTTCCCTCTAAACTCCCAGCAAGCACTGCCCACATTAAGCTTTCCAGACCAAAGAAACCAAGTGCCTGACATACTTTACTTTCAGATTATAAGGAGAACAAAAACTAGTCAACTCATATATAACATAAAACAATATCATTTCTCTCTCACAAAGTGTTTTTGCTGTAAGCTCCTAGAATGTATTTGAAGATCATATAGGAATCACTTTCCATCCTTTTGAAAATATTGCATTAGTAAAGGATAACTGAGGAAGTGACCTCATGGATGTTTTCCTTGCGTATTTTTACAGTAGGGACCCTTCAGTGTGCTGGTATGGATATATTATATAGACACAGGGAGTGTTACTGAAATATAGGCACTTACATTTAAAATTTTTACCCAGATATAATTAACATACAATAAAATGTGCAGAATCTAAAGTGTTCAATTCAGTGAGCTTTGGCAGTTGTATCCGTTGATGTGCCACAACTCAAAACAAGATCTAGAAACTTCCCTTATGTAAACACTAACTTTAGTGCAGCAGGTCCTTGAATAAGGTCATTTCACTCAGAGTGTTTCCTTATAACATTGGTGAGATGCTCTAGGAAATTAACTCTTGTTTCTATCAATTAGCCTGTAGAAAAATTGATTTCTTTATACATAATTTTGCTTAGTTGCAGACCCTATGGATGATGATAAGTGAGGACTTATTGAGCTTAGTTCCTCATTTTTATCCTTTTTGTTTAATTGTCAAATAATCCATAAATAAAACTTACAGCAAAGTGGACAATTTAATAGGTAAGGAACTTGCACCACTACTTTACCTTGAACTCCTTTCAAAGTGTTAATTGCTTTGCTTGAACTGTATAGCCAGATGTGCCCTCCTTTTGTCATGTTCTTATTCTGTGTCCCCATAATAATGTGTAAATAAATGTGTGTGGCCTACTCTTTGGTGTTAGTGAATATTTAAAAAGAAGCCTTCCCTGACTTGTAGGGCAATGCCAGGGTGTTCTGCCAGGGTGTCCCCAGGCTCTGGTTCAGTGCAGTGATGGGAAAGGGCTATGCATCAGGTATTCCCTCAGGACCTTAAGTTGGGCCATCAGATGTGCACTCAGACACTTGGGGACAAGAGTCCTTTTGTTGCACCAAGTGAGCCGGAGGAAATCCCACCAGTTTTAAGGGAGGAGAGAACTTGTCAGGAGGGTGTTGGGAAGGGGAAGAGGAACTAATAGAGGAAGATTCCTCTTCCAAGGTCACCTTTATCCAGCCACGAGGTAGAATGGAGCCAGGAGGTAGGAAGGGGCCCTGGGAAGAATCTGGAGGCCACGCACTGGCCCAGGATCTCTCAGCCATGGCTCTGGAAGACCTCCTGCCACACCTGAGGCAGCCCCTCATCTCTTCTAGCCTCTGTGCCAGGGCTGCTAATAACCAGCTCAAATTGGCTGATTTCTTCACATTTGTCAGGGAGCCAGCTGCACTGGCTCAGCTGAGCATCTGCAGAAAAGGAAGCAGAGAACTAGAGAGGGGGGAAAAATCTTTTAAGTCATTATTCTTATTCATTTCCCTATTCTGTGCCCCACCCCCTCACAGTCTCCACTGCCATGCCTCTTTCTTCTTCTTCTTTTTTTAAAAATCTTTTTATAACAATCTTTTCCTTTATGTGGCTAGAGCCCTTGGCATCCTTCCAGTGACCTGTCTGTAGAGAGATACTCCTCCCTTATAATTAGGCCTTTGTTACACCACTTCCTGATTTTCTTCTTTCTTTCCTTTTTAAAGCTTCTGGCCCTTGACACCCAATGCCCCAATGGAAAACCACACTTGTTAAAACGAAGGGTCTTCAAAAGGGTGATGAAGTTGGCTTCCTCAAGGAGGCCTGTGAGTTCTTTCAGGCCTATGGTTACAATGGACGAGGGCATGGAAGGACCAAAATAAGACATGTGGTGAGATGTCTTCATTCTGGTCACAACCTCACCTGCGGAGCTCTCCCCAGCATCTATTCCTGATGCTTGAACCACTTAATTTCTGGATCACAGTTTCTCTATTCCACCGTTCCTGCACTATAATCATATCGGGGTTTTTGGTAGTAGACTGGGAGCTTTTGTTTTCAGATACTCCTGCAAGGACAGGAAGAGCTAAACCCCAAAGAGGCAGGGAGAGCCAGAGATGGAAGCAGGACAGGTACAAGATGGATGAATGCAGCTGAGACCCACTTCTCCTCCTCGGGAGGAGGGCCACACCTCCATTACCCTCCAGAAAAGAGATAGATCTGGCTATTTGCCTAAACATTTGGTTGCATTCCATTCAGTCCTTTTAAAGACAATTGGTATCTGGCTACTACCCTTAGTAGCTACCACATTTGAGAAGACTCTCATGAAAGCCTGGGAGTCTTGCAATCACTTAAGTAAGTCTTCAGACAATAAAGAAGGAGAAATGTAAAGTTTTAGTTCTTCCCCATCAGGACTGGTGACCTTCCATTCTGTTTCTTTGTGTGGAAATTGGAGGTTCAACAGTAAATAAATGCCACACAATCTAGATAACTACTCTCAGTGACCTCTCTCTAAGGTGACTTTTTAAAATAAGCCTGTTTATCTAGTTCAAACTTAGGCAAAGTATTAAATTTTTGTTTGCCCTCAGATTTTTTCTCATTACTCCGAAGTGTTACCAGGTGACTCTAGTGGTCTTAGTCACATGAGGGTAATATTAAGATTTTGTCTTCCCTATTATGGGTTTTAGAATTTTTTTGATAGAGATTGTATTTTATTTCCTTTTGAAAATAATGTTAGAAGAGAATCAAATGGGAAAATGTTTCATCAGTTATTTTTGGTATGCCAGCCTACTCGTAGCACTATTTGTAGGTGCCCAGTAAGAATACCAAATGCTCTTCCTGATGGTATAAAAGATTGAAGCTCAGTCCCTTGGGAAGGTTTATACTGGGTTGAGTTGAGAATTAAATGAAGTATTGATTGTAAAGTCAGGTCTAAAACAGTGAAGCTAAGTCTTGGGTCTATAATGTGCTTTGCAACTTAGCAATCTGTAAAAGGGGGTTATTTCTACCTTCTTTATAATAGTGCAGTCAAGAGTAATGCGATCTTATATATGAATTACCTGATGAGATCCTTGGCATATGCTCTATGTTAGAAGAATGAACACATTAGCCATTTTTCAGAGACCTTCACCTTTCAAAGTGCTTTTTCAACTTTGAAAGATTACCACTAGCCAAGAAGTATCTGAGCTTAAATTAACATGAGAGTATTGTAGGAGCCAGCTGCTTAGGTACCCAATGCAAAGGGTAGGTAAATGTTGTAGAAGAGCTTGACCAGAATCTCATTCCTTCCATCTCAAAATAGTCCATCAAAGGGGAGGGGAGATGTGAGTGGGACATCTCTAAAATATAGATCACTTATACTGTGTTGAAGCACTTGAAAGTTTTTTTGTTTGGTTCCAAGAAAGACTTTTCCTATAAGGAGAGTGGGGCAGTGTTTTAAGTATCAGGTACCCAAACCAACCCACAATAGACTTAAAAACAACATGAAAACACAGGTTGAGTTTGGTTTGAGTCTACAGTATTTTTTTCTGTGAAGTAGTGCATTCTGATTTCCAGCCATCTCCAAATTCTATGAAGAATGGCTCCATGATAAGATCCATGGTTTTAGGCAAGGCGTGACAATGGATGGATAGATGTTCCTGGAGATAAATTTGTGTCCTCTTCACAGTTGAGGCAGCAGTGAGGACGAGGAAGCCACCTGACTGTAGCTCCCCTTCTAGATCTAACTGGGGAGAAAAAGGATTCCCATCTTCGGGGGATAGAAGAGTCTGGTCTGGACTGTTCTTTGTTTCCATTCTTATATATGAGTGATTCATAGGTTAAGAGTAAGTTGTGTCAGTTTTGACCCACCCTACATGAGTTGTAATGGCAGATTTGTAACATACAGTTTGTATGGCTTTTTATCTTAATGAACTATAGGAAGAACAAATGCCCAAATTCCTCACTGTGAAAGACAGGATTTCTTGAAATGAGGTTCCTAGACCATCAGCACCAGCATCTCCTGGGAACGTGTTAGAAATGCAAATTGTAGAGCTCCACCCCAGACCTCCTGAATCAGAAGCTGGTGACAGGGCCCAGCTCTCCAAGGAATTCCAGTGGATCCTAGAGTTTGAGAATTACTGACTTAAGCACTAAATAGGATTCTTGCTTACACTGCAGTCTTTGAGGCATGGAAAGTGGGATGAGGAAAGTTCCATGGAGGTGAGGGCTCAGTGAACATTTATAGCTGTTATTGAGAAGTTACTTCTGACAATAGGACTGCCAAAGAAAATACAAGATGCCCAGTTATATTTGAATTTTAGATTAAAAAATGTTTTTATTATAAGTATTAGAGGCCCAGTGCATGAAATTTGTGCATGAGTAGGGTCCTTAGGGGCTGCTGGCTACCAGCCAGGGCCTCCCTTCCCTCGGCTGACTATCACTATTGGTGGGGGCTTCCCTTCGCACCTGCTTTGGCCTGGCGCCGCCTCCTCACCTGCTCTACCATTCCGCTGTGGTCCTGCTCTCATCGGGGTGCATCAGGGCCAGCAGCACCTCTACTGCTGCCTGCTGCCAGTGCCACATCACCAAAGTCCACCATGTCTGCACTGCCCCCTGTTGGTCAGTGCACTTGGGGACAATTTGCATATTAGCTTTTTATTATATAAGATGTCCCATTTGAGGTCCTGTGTTTTTATTTACTAAACCTGGCAACTATGTCTGAAAGTAAAAAGTTAGATTGTGCAGAAATTTGGCAGACACCATAATAAAGAAGTGATCAGTGACAGATCACGTTAGTAATTACATGCCCCCTGATAAAATGTGAAGAGTAGGGCCCTTCACTGCTGAAGTATGTCTTCAAAATCATAACCTCAGTCTAGTCAAGAGGAAACATCACACAAATACAAATCGAGAGACTGTTCAAATGTGTTCAGATCATGAAGAACAAGGAAAGACTGAGAAACTGCCACTGATTGGCAAAAAAAGAAAAAAAGAAGACATGAATAACTAAATGCCATAGGGGGTTCTGGATGAGATCCCAGAAAGAAAGGGGAAAAAAGACATTAGTGAAAAAATTAGAAAAATCTGAGTAGAGTCTACTAAAGTTTAGTTAATGGTAATATACCAATGTTAATTTCTTAGTTTTAATAAATATACTTTGGTTATATGAGATATTAATATTAGTAAAGCTGGGTAATGAGGATATGGGAACTCTGTACTATCTTTGCAACTCCTCTATAGTTCTAAAATGACTTCAAAATGCAAAAAACAATTAATTGTGTTGGGTATACTTTAGCAGCTTTGTGATACCACCTTCTTTTGTTTTCTTATGGAAACAAAGAACTATGTTGCTTAAATGCTGACCTGTGTGGGAATATTTAGATGAATTCTATCCATACAAGACATGACTCTTCTAACACTACAGGGGCCAAAAATGTTGCCGTGGTTTTAAATTGCCATAGACAAATGTAGTCTTTTCCACGCTCATATAATGTGTTTTGCCTACACATTAATGGAATCCATATTTACAGTTATGGCTTATGAACCACAGAGCTGATTGAGATGCCTGTGGATAGTAGGAGAGGCCAGCAAAGGGACAGGGAAGGGGGTGAGGGCATGTAAAAGGAGGTTGAAAAAGGCTGGTGTTCAGAGTGGCTCAGTAGTTTCAGGAAAATTATGTTGTATTCCTCCAGTTTAGTTTCATCCACAGAATTTGGTCCATGTGATCCCATGAGCTTGGGGATATGATAGTAGCTTTTCTGCCCAAAAGATTTTTCCACAGCACCAGTTTGGGGTATGGTTGACCAATCTGTCCTAGAATTCGTTAATTCAGATAAAAACGCTACTGGCAGGGTCTCTACTCACAGGCATTTGGAATCAGGCTGAGTTCAGTTTATTCCCCACCCAATCCCCACCTCCATTCAGTAATTCATGTATTTCCTTGCATGGGGATGTGTATTAAATTATAAGTACCCAACCGTATGGGGTCCTCTTCCCAGAGGCTTAGATGCTGAGAACCCTCCCACAATAGAAGACCTAAGAATTACAAGTAGCATCTCTGTGAAGGCTTGGGTTATCTTCTTCCCTGGTTCAATTCTTAACCAGAAATAAGTGTGGCCAAGATCCTAGCTGCTAGTTGGAACTCTCTGTTTCAGTCAAGTCTCCATTTTTCCTCTCCTCTTCATCATTCCAAATCCTCACCTTCTTAGTGCCATTGCCTCCAGCAAGAATCCATTCTTCCTGGTTTGAAACCCTTGTGTTTCTTAATAAAATAATCTCTAAATGCATATTTTCTATTAATTATAGATTTTTTTTAATACTGATCTTAACACTATTTCATATTGGTTTCTCCTTGAGTCTAAAGACATGATTTTATTTATACACTTACCATAGTTTAGTTTTCTTCTGATTTCTGTCAGTCAAATATATATATATATATATATATATATATATATATATATATATATATATATTATGCAAAGTGTCACCTCAGGAATTTGACGACCAGGAGTTCAATTGCTCGCTATGATGTGTGCTGACCACCAGGGGGTGATGTGGAACAGGAAAGGAGGCCCTGGCCAGCAGCTGGCAGCTGGGGAAGGGAGGCCCTAGGAGGCAGCTGGAAGGCCCAGATTGGCCCTGATTGCTGGCCAGGCCTAGGACTACAACCCATGCAGGAATTTTGTGCACTGGCCCTCTAGTTTATTAATAATTTATTAATGTTAAATATTTATTAATAATTTATTTCTATTGTTACTTATTGTTAGTTGTTTTTAAATTTATTTTTTTACCATAAAAAAACAACAAAACATATTTTTAAATTACTATTTTTTAATTTTTTTCTTTATTGATTAAGGTATTACATATGTGTCCTTAACTTTATTTCATGTCTTGAGTCATTTTTATTAGGAAAAATTCTTCGGTATAGTATTACTGGGACACAAAAACTCAACTTTTAGGATTTTTAATATTTAACACTTGTCAATTTAATTTTGGCATGTCTAAAAAGACCACAACATCCTCTGCTATCCCTTATAATCCGTGCCTTTCATCGCCTTAAAAACCAACATGAAACTCCTCTCACCCAGTCTGAAGTTTCCAAGTAAATTCTAACTATTTCTTTATCCCACCTAAGGTGTTTCTTTCATTCATTCATTCAACATACAGCTCTACTTGCTGTATCAATATTATGAGTTTTGTTCTTTGGCTTGAAGCCAACTTAATACAGGAAGTTTTCCTCTCTTCCCTTTTGCTTCTGAGAAGAATGAGGTGGTTATCTCCTGGGTGTAAGTGATATCTTCTCAACAGACGCTAGGCTTCCATTTGTTTTATCATAGTGAACATCCAGTCGTGTTGAATAAATGAAAATAAATAAGATTAGGTTCTTTGTCATTTGAAAAACATTTGTTTTCTATTTTAATAAAAATAACATATAGATAGGGATTACCAGGGATTTGGTGACATACAGAGTAATTTTACTTAGTTGTCTGTAACTCATTTTAGCTAAATAGCTCTAAGGCATATCATTTGATTTCTGCCTGCATCATATTTTGAGATACCATTTATTTTAATGCCTTTATAACATCTAGTGCTTGGTAACCTCAAGTATTAAGCATGTGTTAAAATAATGGTCTCAATATTTTTATTCTGTTGGGAACCTGGAAAGCTTGCTCATGCTGAGGGCAGGTGTTTGGGTACAGGTGAGTGTATATACACAGACAGGTCTGTGAGGAAATAACTTTGTAGTATACATGTATATCAGACACATTGTAAATGAGCTATTATCTCATTCAAACAACACAAATTCCCCCAGAATTTGCTGTAGACAAATTCTGAGTAGACATTCCTAATGAATGTTAAGAAGATATGTGTTGTCAGTTTGATCATTTCTTATCCAAGAATAATTGGCTCTGAATAAAAGACACTATGTCTTAATAGTACATAGGACTCCACACTATATTTCACTTTTTATTTTGTTTTCATAATTCACTAAAGAAAGCACATGAGTAAAAATTTACTCATTTTCTATTTTTTAATGACTTAAGTTCCTGTCCAATCATTACATGAGACAAGTATAAGTGTATCTTAAAACAATCTAATTTAATAAAAGAGTAATATGCAAATTAACCATCATTCCAAGACACCTAAGCCATGCCCACCAGCCAATCATAGCAGCTGCATGCAAATGAACTCAGTCAAGATGGCGGCCAACAGCCACAGAGCTAGAGCAAACAGGAAGCTTCCTTGCCTGCCTAGGCCTCTGCTCAAAGCAACAAAGTTTCAGTTATAGAAGATAAATAAACCTCAGAAACCTGATTCCCGCCAGCCTCTCTAGGACATTGGGTCAATGGGAGCTGTGGGCAGCCTGAAAACAGTCTTTAGCCCCTCACCCAGGCTGGCGAGGCAGCCCAGTAGGGACCCGAACCCTGAAGGGACTGTGGGCATCCTGAAAACGTCCATCAGTCCCTCACCCAGGCTGGCCACACCCCCATGGGGTGAGGGTCCCCACTGGGGGGCTTGGCAAGCCTGCAAACAGCCATCAGCCCCTCACCCAGGCTGGCCAGGCATGCCAGCAGGTGGACATCCCCCAAGGGGTCCCAGAACACAAGAGGACACAGGCTGGGCTGAGGGACACCCTGCCCCGAGTGCACAAATTTTTGTGCACCAGGCCCCTAGTGGCTCATAAGAAAGGAAAATGACACAAAAGCCTTCCTAATTCCAAAGTATTCCAACACATTTATACTATTACGTATCAAATTAAAGATTTCACTGATTAAGTCCTCTGTGTTAAGGCATAATTGGGCTTTTTAAAATAAAAGTTATAGTTAATCTAACAAAGTCAAGTCTATTGCTGTTGATTTGTCTGGGAAACAAAAAGCTCAGATCTCAGCATGAACCTAATGAAACTATGTTCCACAAGTTCAAATTAGTTTTATTTATCATGTGACCTCATGGTATCTGAGTTGAGGTTAAAAGTTAGAATTAGTCTACAAAATAATTATTCAGTGATTTTTTTTTTAAACTCGAGAAGTTTTAGAGTTAGAACCAGGCAAACCTGGGTCCTAATCTTAGCTTCATCCTGAGGAGTGGAATGACCCTGGGTTGGGTACCTATCCTCTCTCAGCCTCAGTTTCCCCACATGAAAGCAGGCTTAAGGCAGCAATTGCACTCCTATGTATATTTTCATGAGAATCCAAAAACATACGTGCACACAGAAACTTGTGCATGAATGTGCATAGCACCATCATTCATAATAGCCAAAGAGGAGAAACAATTTAAATATCCACCCATCAGCCAAAGAATAGATAAAGTATAGCATAGTAATGGAATATTATTCAGCCATAAAAGAACAGAGTGTCATGCATGTTATAAGTTGGAGAAATGTCAAAAACATTATGCTAAATGAAAGCAGCAGACATACTAAGTTTATATGTCATATGATTTCTTTGATATTTCATATCTGGAATAATCTAATCCATAGAGACAGAATGCAGGTTAGTGATTACCAGGGCATGAGTGAAGAAAATGTGGAGTGATTACCTAGTAGGTATGCAGTGTTTTTTAGGGGTGATGAAAATGTTTTGAAACTGGAAAGGAGGGGATTGCCCAACATTTGAATACACTAAATGCTACTGAATTGTACACTTTAAAATGCTTAATTGTATGTATATGAATCATACCCCTATATATATCCCCTCAGGAGTTTGACTGGCCGAGTTCAATTGCTCGCTATGATGTATGCTGACCACCAGGGGGAGGTACAGAACAAAGGAAGGCCCCTGCCAGTAGGCAGCCAGCAGTTGCTAGGGGCCCTACCTGTGCATGAATTTCATGCACTGGGCATCTAATACTACGATAAGAATACATAACCCTGAAGGTCTTTAGGATTAGACTGAAGTGCATACAGTAGGCACTCAAAACATAACTTCTTTTCATTATTCTACTTTTATCACTGCCTGCCCCTTCACCCCCTTTCAGGATGATTCCTTCTTCTTGTGAGAAAAGAAAATAATAAGATAATAGTATTTTCAGTGGAAAGTGAGTGGATATGATGAGGAAGGGTGCAAATACAATTTCTGTGCACTTGGAATAGATAAATCTTGGTCAGCCCTGTAAGATGTTAGTGTCTATTAAGCCACATGGTGTAACTTGTTTAAAGTGTTTTAGGTGCCCTGGCTGGTTTGACTCAGTGGATAGAGCATCGGCCTACGGAATGAAGGGACATGGGTTGGATTCTGGTCAAGGGCACATGCCTAAGTTGAGGTCTCAATCCCCAGTAGGGAGCATGCAGGAGGCAGTTGATCAATGATTCTGCCTCATCATGGATGTTTCTATCTCTCTCTCTCTCTCCCTCTCTCTTCCTCCCTTAAATCTATAAAAATATATTTAAAAAAATAAAGTATTTCTGATGGCCTTGAAACATCATAAAGGCATGGGAAAGGACAGAGGCAGCTGCAGCATCTAGAGCACTCCATCTAGGGCAGGCACTTGCCGAGGAAGCAGCGAGTCGTAATTCTAATAGTGTAGCAGCACATGATATGCCATAGTTGGTAGGCCATCTGTCAGCAAGGCAAGTGTTCTTGCCTTTGGCTACGACTTTTATATATTCTTTCCAATAGAGAAAGAACAACAGAACAACAGAAATCCCAAACAGTGCACTCACTGGTTGAAAAATAGGCATTTTTCTAGCTGAATGAAGGCAATTGCCATCTGACCTATGTGGTTATTGGTTCATTTTGAGAAGCACCAAATGGGACTCCCGTCTTATTAGCATACTAGGACTGATTGCAGGTTATGATTCTTTCTCATTCCACCCTGCAGGGAATTAGCATTTCTACCTGATTCTAGAAATAGGTCATCTATCACTTGCCCCCAGAATATTCTCTCACAAGCATGTCTTCTACCCTCTCAGACATGCTTGGGGGTTTTGCCTGCCACCTTGTTTTCACTCTTACCACTTAGTTTTCCCCTGAAATATGTTTACTCACTTCTGGGTCCTTATAACTCTACAGTGCTGCGCTGATGCTCAATGTGATGGCAGAGGGAAAACAGAGCCAAAGTGGGAATTCGCATCTCAAAAGCAAGGAGGGTGGCAAGTAAAGGTGCGATGGAGACAAGGATGCAGTCTAACTGGAAGTATGAGTGCAGTCAGCTGATCAGTCAGTCATTATCTCCCCTCTAGCACCTTCTGTACCTACTGTTTGGAGAGCACTTGCTGTGATTAATGAAGGGCTTGGGTTCAAGGCCAGCTACTAGCTGTGTGGCTTCTGGAGTAACCATGGGCTCGGCCTCAGTTCCCTCTTCTGTAAACAGAAGGTAAAAAATCTCTTCTTAGGGCCATTTTAAGAATTAAATGAAAGCAGCCCAGTACCTACCACAAAGTAAGTGTTCCATAAGTGACACTCAGCATAACTGAATCTCTGCTTCCAAAATGGGGATGTCTTCACTGTTTGGAGTCCTAGGGAGATAAGGCCAAAACATCTGAATTATTTCACAAATCATACACTTGCCAAAAGATGTGGTTCTGATTCTAATGTTTGGGGTATCCATGGTTTTCTTACAACCCAACACTATTTGGGAAGTAATGCTTTGTGGGAGAGCTAGATTTTGAGTTGTACCATAAAGAATGAGCTCATTTGAATGGACCATGAGTATGTCTTGAATTATCATGATTGGATAGACCATCCTCCAGGCAAGAAGGGGCAGTAGGGACCAAAGCATGGAGAGGAGAATGAGGTTGCCAAATAATAAGGAGACACAATCACTGTGGAGTGGGAGGAAAGAATGGAACATCACAACCTCAAGTCTTCAGTCTTAAAATCTGTTCTATGCTTCACTTTTTCCAGCTGACCGCAGCATGTTGCCAGCATCGTTTTGTCCCTTTTTATGTGGTTACAATCCACTTTAGAGGGCCGCCTTAGCCTCCACAGAAGGAACATTTGGTATTTCTGAACATCAGAAGTAGCCGAGTCCAGAGTGCTCTGATCACCCAGTGGAAGGAGTGTGCTAAATGAAAGTCTCAATGATTTTAGGTCCATCTGTGCCCCGCTAAACTAAAACAGAACAGATACTTCAGGGAAAACTGGAACATGGTTTGTGTTTATACAACCTTATGACTCAATCAGACCTCATGGGACTGGCTTTAAAAAAGCTGCCCTACACTTAGAGACAAATACATGTCAATAACAACAACCATGAACCAGCAGATCACCTGGTTGTGATGTACTTCACAATATAAGCAGTTCAGAGCTGTCCTAAGACTCAGGGTTTGTGTGTCACTGGGCAAATCAAGTTTGAATGGAGCCTTCACCCTGCCCCTGAGCCTGGATGAAGCTCCAGTGGCCACCAGCAGTCGCCAGCTTCTTGCCCCACCAGCCTTGTTCTGTACCCTGACTTGCTGTGACCACCCAGGACTTTGGCTGCTTGACCAAGTGGCCTCAAGTTGTTCAGGAACGTGAAAAACGGGTTTCTGAAAGCTGATTGTATGCAGTGTCTAATTCTACTAATAGAAAATTACAAAAGTAAGTGCACTGGGTTGGAAATTAGGTGACCTCATTTCCTTTCCTCCCAATCAGGGTCCCATGTCTCAGGGCTACCTACCTGTGTCTTGGACTACCAAGAAGTCTTAACTTCTCATGACTTTGGACTCTTCAAGTCCAAGTTTAAAGGACTTTATTTGGATTAGACATGGTGCTTTCCAGTTCCCACAGGCTTCCAATACTATGGAGACTTTAATTTAAGGCTTAATATATGTAAACTGTTTCTTACCTTCTCCACACTCTTTACCCCAATACATTTAATAAGACGTTTCAAAATAAAAAGCTTAATGTAAACTGCTGATTTTGAAGAACTTCTGGATTTAAGTAAAACATGTCAAGGTGACTCCTTGCCAAGCCTCAGGATAAAATTAATTTTTCATACGTGAGAAAATAATTGTTTCCATTCATAAATAAGATGAGGGTTTTAAAAAGTACAAGACTAAAGTTTAAGAAGAATTTAGTTTTTCTCAATTTGATCAAATGTTCTGATTACTTTCAGTGCCAAACATTTTAATTTCGTTCTTCTTTCTCTTAGATGGGCTCAAGCTCTTCTATCTAATTTTGAAAATGAGAAGACATTTAATTTACGTTTTCTCATTCGCTTCAAGATTCTACCAATCACACCATTTAAATTCTAAATCCCTTCTTTAAGTAACTTCAAAGCCAAAGAGGAAATTAAAAGATTTTAATCCATTTCCTGATTTTACCCAACATAATGGGAAGGGGTTCCTATACTCAAACAGGTGAGATGCAAAACCTTAGGTGAATTTACATGCTTTTCTTTCTAAATTTTAGGAAGCTCGATCCTGGGATTTTTCTCCATTCTTCACCTGTAATTTATAACAATGTAAACTCTCACTTGTTCCATAAAGGCTGCTCAAATACTGTAATCCACAGTGACCTCTCTGTTCCTCTAAATCCATATAGTAACTGTCACCCAAACATATTTCCCAAACCAAGTAGCATAAATTGTCTAAGCTAGCATTTCTCAAACTGTCTCAGTAAAGGACTGGTTTCTCCCCTCTCTGAATTATTGCAGGCTAATGCCTTTGTTAAAAGAGAAAAATTAAATATTTGAAAATTCTTATCTAATAAAAGCATAATATTGAAATTGACCATTTCTTGGGATGCCTAAGCCATGCCCACCAGCCCATCAGAGCGGCTGTATGCAAATTAACCCAGCCAAGATGGAGGCCGGCACTCACGGAGCTGAGTAAACAGGCAGCTTCTGTTGCAGCCAGAGTAAAACTGTTTGCCGGCCAGCTGGGCCCCTCTGTGCTCCAGGCAACAACATAGTTGCAACATTGTCTCAATTATAGAAGCCTCGAGCTGAAGCAAACAGCAGTCCTGGCTGCGACTACTAAGGCAACATTGTCTCAGTTATAGAAGCCATGAGCTGAAGCAGACAGGAGGCTTCGTTACCTGCCTAGGCTTGGCTTAAAGGAACAGTATATCAAGTATAGAAGATAAATAAACCCCAGAAACCTGCTTCCAACCAGCCTTGATGGGACATTGGGTCAGTGGGAGCTGTGGGCAGCCTGAAAGCCTGAAAACGCCCCTCAGCCTGTCACCCAGGCTGGCCACATCCCAATGGGGTGAGGGACCCCACTGGGAGGCTTGGCCAGCCTGCAAACAGCCATCAGTCCCTCACCCAGGCTGGCCAGGTACCCCAGTAGGAACCCAAAACCTGAATGGACTGTGAGCAGCCTGAAAGCCTGAAAACTGCCCTCAGGCCCACACCCAGGCTGGCCACATCCCAATGCAGTGGAGGACCCCGGGGGGGCTTGGCCAGCCTGCACACAGCCATCAGCCCTCACCTAGGCTGGCCAGGCATGCCAGCAGGTGGATATCCCCAGAAGGGTCCCAGACTGCGAGAGGACACAGGCTGGGCTGAGGGACCTCCTGAGTGCACAAATTTTTGTGGACCGGGCCCCTAGTGAAATAATAAAAAACGTGTAAAATACAAGCCCAGGTTTATTGTTACTACATTGCACAGATAAAATTTTTCATTTTAGAGGGGATGAGCCCCATTCTCAAAGTGCCTTAAGTGTGTAGACATTAGTCTCAGTTTCTGTACTTCTCTTGTCTCACACCAATAACAATGAGCTGGCAGATCCGCTCTGGCTCTGGCCTCACATAGCACTGATTACTACATGTAGTGCCTCGGTATTTTTGCATGTGTTACCTTTCATGTTGTGTGAATTACTTGTAGACAGAAATTACCTGGGTACATTTTTCTGTATCCACATATCTCCACTTCCTCCAGTAAGATGCATAAGTATATAATTATTAGGAGTGATTATAATAATAATGGTAATGATAATTCTAACTTTAAAAAATAATTAGTAGCATTATTGGTAATATTAATTAATTATTATTGCTGTTCTTTTAAAAATCAACAAAAATATATTGAGAACTCACATTTCAACCTCTCTTTAACATTATATTCAAAATATTCAATTGTTTAAACCTAGTTTTTTATGGAAAGTATAATTTTTAAAAATCTAAGGAAACATAAGCATCTTGAATTATTATAAATCAGGGTGCTGTGTCTTCTTCCACAATGAGTCAGAAAAGAATTACATATGAGAAACCCCATACTTTGCATGTTCTCCACATCTTGGTTTTTGTTCTGCTAAAATATGCTCAAAATGTTTTTAGTATTATCTTCCAGTGTGTTCAAGACCCAGGAGTGCTTAGGAAGAAAAATCCAATGGAGTATCAATTTTGCTATGCAATTTCAAAACCTAAAGAAAAATTACTGCTTCTTCCCAAGAAACCCCCAAACCTCAGTCCCCTCTCCAGTCAAAAAGAACTACAAAGGTAGCTATTTTCATGTGAAACCAACGAAGTCATATTAATGATGGAGAGAAAACAAAATAATAGGTGACATCAGAGAAAATGGTGAAGTAAGGAATTCTAAAAGTCTACCTCTCCATAAAAGAAAAAAAAATCTGGAAAAACTATCAGAATCACATTTTTAAAACTCTGGAATCTAACCAAAGGCTTACAGTAATCTGGGGAGCATTTATTCTTTTTTAAAAAAAAGCCAGTTCTTAAGAAGATCAGACTTACTGGTGTCTTAACTTACCTTCATTCTAACAACAGCCATGAAAATAGCAGCCCGCATTCTCAATGCATGTATTGTTACAGGAAAGGGGACCTGGCCCTGAGCGGGTCTGCCAGTAGTATATAGGTTGCAGGTGATTTTGAAAGTATGTTTATTAAAGCTGGGGACAGTGAAACAAAGGACGGAGTTAAGATAGAAGAAGCAACAGGAGAGAGCCTAGGATTGTCTACTTTGGCTCTCAGAGAAGTCTGAGAAAAGGGGGCCTTGGAGACAGGGTAGAGGGTTAGCTGCCATTGCCCATTGTTGCCTTAGTTGCAAGTCTCGTGAAGTCCCTTAGAGTTTAGCAGATGCATGCATGTAGCAGGGAGAAGGGAAAGAGAAAGGTATGTGCCTGTTCCTAGGAAGGAGAGTGTGTGCTAGGTCCTTTGTTTTGAGGATTTTTGAAGGCTGGACGTTAGGGAAGGTCTCAGTAGAATACTCCTCAGCTTTTCCAGCTGTGCCTTTTTATGTTATGGTCTCCACTGATTGGTCAGTGCCAGACAGGGGGTCATTAATCATTGCAGCTGGTCCTGGGGTTGGACACCTGATTTTGCTGCTTTTCTGGGCCTGGAGCTGAAATACAACTGAGGCCTAGATGTTATCTCTAGGGAGGTGACCTTCTGTATCTGGCTGTAAATTGCTCAACCAGTTTGTTCAGCTATCTTTCTCAGTTTCCACTTGCCAAGGAATTGTCTTAGCTTCTTACTATCCTGTCTCAATATCATGGACATCATTCACAAAGAATTTTTATTTGGTCTGTCTGGAAGGCCCACTCAAAAGAAATGCCTTTCTCTCTTATTTAATGATAAGTCACTCCCCAAGGGGCATGATCTAAAACATATTAGGTTAACCAAATAGAAATTCAGGAGTTGAAAACGACAATAACTGAAAGAAAAACTCACTAGAGGCATTCAACAATGAATTTGAATAGATCAAAGAAAGAATTAACAAGCTTCAAATAGGTTAATTGAGATTTTTTCAGTCAAAGGAACAAGAAAAAAAAATGAACAGAGCCTAGGAGATCAAAGGCCATCAAGCACACCAAGATGAAGAGAGAAAGGGCAAAAAGATTATTTAAATAAATTGGTGAAACATCCCCAATTTCATAAAAAAACATCAACATAAACATACAAGAAGCTCAAAGAATGTCAAGTGACATCCACACTAAGACACATCATAATTAAACTGTTGAAAACCAAAGACAATAGAGAATTTGGAAAGCAGCTAGAAAGAAGCACCTTGTCCTATATAATGGATTCTCAATAAGATTAACAGCTGTTGTTGTTGTTTTTTCATTCCAAAGCATGGAAGCCAAAGGCATGGATGATATTCATAGAGCTGACAGAAAAATACTGTCAACCAAGAATTTTGTATCTGACAAAATTATCCTTCAAAAATGAAGGAGAAATTAAGATATTCCCAGATAAAAACTGAGACAGTATGTCACTGGAATACCTGATCTATGTTTAAAAACAAACAAACAAACAAAAAACTTCAAATCAATAACCTAATCTCTACCTTATCCTATCTAATAAAAGAGTAATATGCAAATTAGGCATCACTCCATCACAAAGATGGCTTCCCCCATAGCCACAAGATGGCGGCGCCCAGTCCTGCTCAGCCCTGCCACTGAAGTGGTCAGGTCTGTTAGCCAGGCAGGTGGCAGGGGAGCTGGGGGGCCTGAGGGGAAGAACAGGTGATCAGAAGGGACTGAGTGTCTCCTCCCCAGGCCAGAGGCCTTCACTAGAGGCCTCAAGCATGGGCAAGGGCAGAGCCAGTGATTGGAGGGGTCAGGGGCAGAGCTGGTGATCAGAGGGGTATGAGGGTACCCTACCCAGGTATAAGGCATCACAATATAAGAAATCTATATATCAATATACTTAAAGAATATGTAAGCAAGAATTCTGAACAAAATACTAGCAAACTGAATCCAATAGCATATTAGAAGAAGTGGACACCATGTCTAAGTGGAGTTTATTCCAAGAATGCAAAGTTGACTGTATATACAAATTGATCAATGTGATATATATATATATATATATATATATATATATATATATATATGCCTAAGCAACTGAACAACCGTTTGACCAGACACTATGATGTGCACTGACCACCATGGGGCAGTTGCTTATTTGCTTATTGCAGGAGCTGCTCCCTGGTGGTCAGTACACTCCCACAGTGAGAACACTGCTCAGCTGACTGACACCTGCCAGCCATGGCAGCATGCTACCTAGTGGCAGCAGCAGGTGCAGCAGGGCTGGGATGAGCAGGAGCAGCACAATGCCCAGCCTGGCTTGGGCTCCTCCCTAGCTGCCTACTGCTTTGTGCTCTACTGCATCCCTCAGGGTATGTTGGACTACCAGTTTTGGTCCAGTTTCTGCAGATTAGGCGGTCAAAACTGGCAGGACATCCCCTGGGGGGGTTCTGGATTGTGAGAGGGCGCAGACCAGGCTGAGGGACCCCACTGGTGCATGAATGTGTACACCGGGCCTCTAGTGTTAATAAAATAAAAGAGCTCACGTGATTATCTCAATAGATACAGAAAATATGTTACACTAAATCTACATTCTTTCAAGATAAAAATATTCAACAAACTAGAAATAGAAGAGAATTTTCTTAACTTGATAAAGGGCATCTATGAAAAATCCATAGCTAGCATCATACTGACTGAATCATCACATTTACCCTGTAAGATCAGAAACAAGAAATAGATGTCTGCTCTCACCACTTCTAGTCAACATAATACTGGACATTTTAGTCAAGACAACTAGGCAAAAAAAGTAAAAAGCCTCTAAATTGGAAGGAAGGAATTAAAATTATATGAGCAGATGACATAAGCTTATATATATTAAACCTTAAAGACTATACATTCATATACACATACAACTAGAGTTAATAAATGAATTCAGCAAAGTCACATGATAATAAATCAACATACAAACTTGAATAACCTTGTTTCATTCAATGTGATTTCATTATAATATTGATTAAGATGCCATAGAAACTGAACTCTTTTTTACATTTTTATTGAATTTATTGGGTTGATATTGGTTAATAAAATTATGAAGGTTTCAGGCACACAATTTTATAATACATTACCTATATGGTATTGTATTGTGTGTTCACCACTAAAATTTAAGTCTCCTTCTGTCACCATTTACCCTCTTTGACCTTACTCCACTCCATTTCCCTCTGGTAATCACCATACTGTTGTCTCTATCCATGAGTTTTGTGTTTGTTTGTTTTGTTTTGTTTTTTTGACTTAATCCCTTCACCTTTTTCACACAGCTTCCAAAACCCTGACCTCTTTAACAGATGTCAGTTTTCTGTATCAGTCTATTTCTGTTTTGTTGTTTATATTGTTCATTAGATTCCACATACAAGTGACATCATATGGTATTTATTTTTTTCTGACTGGCTTATTTCACTTAGCATAATACTCTCCAGTTCACCCATGATGTCCCAAAAGTAAGATTTTCTTCTTTTTTATGGTGGAGTAGTATTCTTGTGTAAATGCACCGCAACTTTTTTATCCACTCATCTACTGATGGTCACTTGGGCTGCTTCCACATCTTGGCTATTGAATAGGGGTGCATATATTATTTTAAATCAGTGTTTCAAGTTTCTTTGGATATATTCCCAGAAGTAGAATCACTGGATCATACAGCAGTTCTATTTTTAATTTTTTGAGGTAACTTTATAGTGCTTTCCATAATGGCTGCACTAGTCTGCATTCCTAACCAACAGTGCATGAGAATTCCTTTTTCTTCACATCCTCACCAACACTTGTTGTATGTTGAATTATTGATTATAGCTGTTCTGACAGGGGTGAAGTGATATCTTATTGTGATTTCAATTTGCATTTCTCTGATGATTAGTGACACTAAGCATCGTTTCATATGTCTGTTGGCCATCTATATGTCCTCTTTGGAGAGTGTGTATGCAGGTCTCTTGACCATTTTTCAATTGAATTGTTTGGGGGGTTTTATTGTTGTTAAGTTGTATAATTCTTTTATAAATTTTGAATATTAACCCTTTATCAGATGTATCATAAGCAAATATGTTCTCCCATTCAGTGGGTTGTCTCTATTTGTTGATAGTTTCCTTTGGTGTGCAAAAACTTTTTAGTTTGGTGTAGTCTCATTTGTCTATGTTTTCATTTGTTTCCCTTGCCTGAGGAGACATATTAGAAAATAATATTGTTATAGGAAATGGATTTTTATGGTTTTGAGTTTAACATTTAAGTCTTGAATCCACTTTGTTTATTCTTGTGTATAGTGTAAGAAAGTGTTCGGATTTCATTTTTTTCACATATCTGACCCACTTTCCCACTTATTGAATAGACTGTCTTTACTACACTGTGTACTCTTTCCTCCTTTGTTGAATATCAATTGACCATAAAGGCATGAGTTTATTTCTGCGCTTTCTATTTTATTACATTGATCTATATATCTTGTTTATATAAATTAGTCTATGGATTGAATTATAAATTAGCCTACAATTGGATTCCTTATACATTGTTGCACTTAAAGACATGGAACCTATCAACAATCATTTGAAACATAAAATATAGAAAATAATTTTACTTTCAATTGCATCAAAGATTATATATATATATATATATATAAATTTAACCAAGGAAGTGAAACTCTTGTATATCGAGAACTACAAAAATTTTTAAATAAATTAAGTATTTCCTGTGTTCATGAATTACAACACTCAATATTGTTAAGATAGCTATATTCCCCAAATTGATCTGCAGTAATCCCTATAAATTTCCTACTGGGTTTTTTGCTGATCTCCAAGTTCATAAAGAAATGCAAGAGACACTGCATAACCAAAACATTCTCATTAAAAAAAAAAAGTTGGAAGACTCACACTTCCCAATTTCAAAACCTATTATAAAACTACAGTAATTAAATGAGGGTGATACTGGCATAAGGGTAGACCTATAGACCAATGAAACAAAATTGGGGATCCAGAAATAAATTCATATGTGTTTAGTCAATTAATTTTCAAAAAGATTGCCAAGACAAGTCAATGAGAAAAGAATAATTTGAACATTGCTTTTCAGATAATTGGATATTGGACCCTTCCCTCACACTCTATACCAAAAAAAAAAATAATTTTTTTCAAAGATTTAATGTAAGATATAAAACTACAAAACTCTCAGAAAGGAAACATAGGTATAAACTTCGTGACTTTGGATTAACTAATCATTTCTTAAATATCGTCCCAAAAGCAGCAAAAGAAAAAATAAATAAGACTTCATCAAAATTAAAAAAACTTTTGCACAGGAAAGTGAAAAGCAACCCACAGAATAGAAGAAATTATTATAAGAATCTAGTATCCAAAATATGTCAGAATGCATACAACTCAAAAATAAAAGAGAAACAAAAATAAAATGGTAAAAGTGTAGGAATAGATATTTCTCTAAGGGAAATATGCAAATAACCACTATGAAAAGATGCTCATGAAAGGGCACATGAAAAGATGTTTAATATTATTATTCATTAAATGAATGTGATTTAAAAACACAATAAGATACCACTTCACACCTGCTTGGTTGATAATAATAATAATAAAAACAACTGTGGAAGAGGATCTGGAGTAATTAGAAGTCTCATATATTGCTGGTGGAAATATAGAATGACCTAACCTCTGTGGAGACCAGTTGAAGTACCTCAAAAAGTTAAATGTAGAGTTGTTATTCAACTCAGTTATCTCACTCAGAGGAATATGCCTAAGAGAATTGAAAGCATATGCTCACACAGAAACATATGCATGAATATTCATAGTAACTTTATTCATAATAGCAAAGAAGTAGAAACAAAATTGTCTGCATCAACTGATGAGTGGATAAGCAAAGATGGTATATCCATACAATGAAATATTATTCAGCTATAAAAAGGAATGAAGTATTGCTACATGCTATAACATACATGAACCTGCATGTCAGAAAAAAGAAATTATACATGAAATGTCACATATCATATATCCTGTTTATATCAAATGTCCAGAATAGGCAAAACCATAGAGACAGAAATTAGATTAGTGGTTGCCAGGGACGGGGCAGAAGGAAATTGAGACTGTCTGCTAACAGCTATGGGTTTTCTTTTGGGGGCCATGGAATTCATCCTGGAATTACTCTTGATGTTCATAGAAAACTATAAAATACTGAAAACTACAGAATTATGCACTTTAAAATGATAAAAATAGTGAATTTCATGTTATATAAATTTATCTTAGTAAAAAAAAAAACAAAAAAGCTTTTGTTTTTATAAAAATATCAAACCTCAGAAGGAAGGTAGGGGAGGGTGGGGGTAAGGGGGAGAGATCAACCAAAGGACTTATATGCATGCATATAAGCCTAACCAGTAGACACAGACACCAGGGGGGTGAGGGCATGAGAGGGAGGTTGGAGGGACAATGGGGGAATAAGGACACATATGTAATACCTTAATCAATAAAGAAAAATAAATACATCTTTAAAAGTATGTATAACATAATTTACTTGGCTTTAACACAATGTTTTATTGTTAGATACTGGATACTTTGTTGAGCTAAAACTGACATTGGAGAGAGAGAGAGGGAGAGAGAGAGAGAGAGAGAGAGAGAGAGAGAGAGAGAGAGAGAGAGAGAGAGAGAGAAAGCTACCATTCTTTCTTTTTCTTTTTTTATTTCTGCAAAAAGCTTTATTGTTTCATTTGGTCCAATGGAAAGAGCATGGGAAAAGGCTTCAGGGTGGTTAAAAGAATGGCCAGGAGTTTCGGTAAGAGGCTCAGTAAAAGCCAGACAGCAGGGGAATGCAGAGGGCCTCTGAAAGGCCTCTGGGCTCCACAGGCTCCTACTGGTGCTAGAGGGTGAGCCTTCTGAGGAGATACTCACCCAGCCCAGCCTGGGGGTGGGCAGCCAGCAGGTGTGAGTCAGGTGGTCTCCCATCTTCTTGATGAGTGTCACCTGCTCACCCAGGAAGTGGTTCTCCAGGAAGTCACAGAGATGAGAGTCTGTGCAGGTAGAACTCAGGGCCTGCAGCTCCCGACCTGGTTCAGGCTCCTCTCCAAGGCCAGGGCAACTGCCATGGCGGCCTGAGTTTTGCCCACTCATCTGGGGAGGCTTCAACACATCCTGGAAGAGAATTCGGCCACCGCCCTGGTTTTGCAACTTTAAGAGACCCTCAGCGCCTTCCCACTTCTCCTCCACCAACTCGCTGAAGAAGTGGCCCACGCCTCCAGAGCCACATCTACAAAGTTAAAAGAGAAGCCCAGAGAGAGGTAAGTGTGGGAGGCCCGCAGATGCAGGTTGGCTGGGTGGTTGCCCGCAGCCTCCCCTCGGTGGAATAATTCTGATGAGCTCACAGTTGTTTGGCAATAAGGAGTTAAGGTAGAAAACAAAAAAAAAACAAACAACAAAAAAGGTGTGTTGGCTGGTCCTGGAGGTGGTTCTGAAGGTGGTGACTGGATAAGAGGCAGGAGAGTGGCCAGAGGCTGGAAGAAGGGGCATCCCTGGGTCTGTTCTGTCCAAACACTGTTGAAGCAAGAGACAGATCCGGGACCGCCGAGGGCACTGCCAGGAATACCATTCTTGTTTATATAATCTTACAACACTAAATTGCCTTTACTGTCTCCTCTTCACCTATATCTCACACTAAATATATAACTTCTGTGGGCAAAAACAGTCTTTGTGACCTTGGAAAAGTAATCTTACAATTTAATCAATCTTAGTTCTATCTTTTTTTTTTTCTTCCCTCTAACCAATTTTGAAAACAACTTGGTAGAGCCTAGGTAACCACATTATTTATTGTCCAAGCGGGACACTTTTGAGCGTGAAAGCGGGCACTAACCACATGGAATGCTGGCACAACAAGCATAAATCAGACTGTCCTGGGCAACCCAGGGCATATGGCCACCTAAACAGAGTTGTCATGTACATCCAGGCACAGACTCAGGGCTGGATACTTAAAAAATGGTTGTGGGAGGAGGGAGGGAAGGAGGGAGGTTTGCTTCAAAGGCACTGGCTATGCTGCTGCTGCAGGTGGTACCGGGAAACCCTTCTGTTATCCCATCTCATTGTGGCCAGGGCCTCAGTGGAGGCAGGAAGGGCAGGTGTCAGTGTGCCTGTTCTGAGATGATCGCTGCCTTTCGTGTTCTGCATCTAAACTTGGGCTTCGGGATTGGCAGGGCTGCGTCGCTAACCCTTGTCTCTCCATTATCAGCTGCTGTATGTGAAAGAGAACATCCCTGTGGGCAGATCAATTTGGCAAATGTTGGCAGATGTTGGCGAGCCCGGGAAGTTCAGACACAAGCAAGGATGGGCAGGTGTGAAAGACTTGATCAGCAGTGTTCACCTGAGACACTGAAATCATTTCATCTGACTCCTCGTTTTAGCAGTGAGGAAACTGAGGCTCAGAGATGTTTCCATTTAACACCCCTGTCCTGGAGAGGAAATTGTTTCCTATTTGTTCTGCTTCTGTTTTATTGTGGCTGTTGGAGGTGGGGGACTCTTAAAAGGAAAGAAATTTGCAGACATGTTGGGGGGTCATCCAGAGGGTCCAAGATACTGAGTCCTGCAAGGTTGTGTGCTAGGCCATAGGCTCCGATAGCTGAGGTTCTAATGTGTTTTCTGTCAACCACCGAGCTCCCATTTGCACCCCCGCCCCTACTTTCTGAGCCGCTGCTCAGAAATCTCATTAGTGAAATGGCAATCCGCTGTCAGTCTCCTGGGCTGGGCTGTAGATTAATTGCTAATGGCTCAGAAAGTACTTAGAGGAGTGGTTACCTGAGTCTTTCCGGCTCATCTCAGCATCCATGCCAGGCCCTGCTGATGGGTGGAAAGAAGGGGTGGCTGGGTGTTGTGGGATCGGAGACCCCCAAGATGGGCCCCCACTCCAGATAGCCTGGCAGATTGCAGACCCTAACAGTTGAAACTTATAGTGGGGTATTTATTGGTGGCAGCTGTGAAGTAAGGGGGAACACCCACCAGGCGTGTAAGAATCAGGGAACTGTGTTAGAGGAGTCACATTTTCTGTGCCCCACCTGGCACTGTATCAGTTATTCTACGTGTGTTTACGCTTTTAAGTCCTCAGACATATACATTATTACCCCAACTTTCTAGGTAAGTAGTGAGAGTGACCAGCTTAGTCTACATGGGAGGTGATTTCATTAAAAGTGGCCCAGATTCCACACACTCGAGGCAAACATGTCCAGAATATGATCCCACAGGTTCATTTCAATGCTCTTCATAGTGAGTGCTGGTGCCAGCTTTTCTTACTGTCTTCTGAGTGTGGCAAAGGGGAGAGGGGCTCCTCCTGGAAGGTCTGTTTATAAAATTGTGCTTGACAAATCCAGGAAGAGGTGGTGAGGGTGGCAGGACTTGGCAGGCCGGGCAGCTGAGCCACAGGAGCTAGCACTGGGTTTGCGGACCTCAAGTTTAGGGTCTGTGTGTCTTTGCACTGTATGCCTCTGTAGAAACTGGGACTGTTTAGGCCTTATTGCTCCCTGCCCAGACTCCTGCAGCAGCCTCTGAGAGCAGCCACAGGACATCTGCACTCACCTGGTTCTGTCTCCTCCCTCCCTCCCTCCACTCTCCCCAGAGTGACCTCAGGGTGTTTCTCCCCTTGTTGAAATCCCGGTGCCCCTCACTCATGCATGAAGCCCTGGCTCTCTGCCTTCTGGGCCCTGGCCCACCTTTCTGGTTGCATTCTCCCCCACTTGTTCACCAACCCAGCCAGACAGCATTGCCTTTCCTTCCCCTGGCCTGCCAGCCTTTACCCATTCTCCTCCTATGCCCAGGGCAGCTGCCTCCCACTTCTTCACTGGCTGAACCTGACAAATCTCAAACTAGCCTGGGTGAGGTGGGGTAGGGAAGGCGTAGGGGGATCCCTCAGGAAAATGATGCCCTGGCCCTGCCCCCTTAGGCTGGGCACTGAGGCTGTTGTTTTGTTGAGACCACATTCTGGCACTGAAGTCCCTCAATGCTGCCAGTAGTTTAAGCTTTTGGGGGCAAAAGGGGGAAGAGTGCTCTCACTATGCATTCCCTTGCAGAGCCAGGGCAGAGAAGAGGCTCAGTGGATGTGGAATGAATGAGGTCTTTCTGGGGCTGCAACCCCATAACATGTTTCTCCCAGGGCTTGCCTCTTAAGGGTCCTGATAAAACTCAGGAGTCACAAAGGTAAAGCACAGAGTAAATCACTTCCATGCCCCCCAGGGGGTAATCCCACGCTAGCAGGGCACAGCACTCTGCACAGTAGCCTGCTGGCTGTGAAGGGGAGAGGTGACTGAGGCAGGGATTCTCCTGCTTTATAGACAGGAGCCAGAGGTGAAACAACGCGCGGACCTGACACATGCTGGCAGAGGTGCCGAGGAAACCTCTGTGCTTCCTCCCACACCTGCCCTAATAGCCCGGAAGGACAGGAAATAGCCCAAGCTCATTAGAGGATTGAGGGGTGAGGAATGGGGCGCGATGCTCCCTTACCTGGGCAGTCTCCATGGGGCCAGGGTGGAGGCTGGGCCATAGGTCCTCCCAAGTCATCCCCAGACTTTCTCCACAGGGGTCTTTATCTGGGCAACTTACCCCCAGGGCTCATGGTTGAGCATGTTCCTTAAATGAGATCAATTAAAGTAACTTTGAAATGCTATGTCCTGCACCTCAGGTGTGGATTTCTGAAAAGAAGGCCCCGGGGAACCGGACTCTCCATCAGCTAATTGCTGATAGAGATCCCATGCCAAAGGGTGTCCCTGGCCATTCCTGGCCCGTCTCAGACCTCAGGCACGGAGGGGCAGAAGGGAGTGCGTGATTGCGCTGGGCTGCTGGCAGTTCCAGTCCTCAGAGCTGAGGTGACTTTTCTTTTTGTTCACGATGCCCAGCCCTGAGGGGGTCACCTCCTGGCAGGGCCCAGCTGCAAGGGTCTTGAGGGCAACTTCTGTTGTAAGCAGAATAATGTTACCAGTGGGGCCATGTTCATCTGTCAGAGGTCACTGTGCTTCCAAGTTCAGAGTGAACATTTTTAGTAGCTGAGACAGGAGAACTGCAGGCTACGCTTTGAGGCTGCAGACTTGAAAAATCAGGGCGTTTATAGAGCACAGGGCTAAGGCTGACCAGCCACCCCGGCTTGTCCCTTGCAGGCCTTCAAGTGCAGACCGAGCTGGCTCTTAGTGAAATTGGGCAGGTGCAGGGAAAAGTCAGTGGCCCCAGAAACTAGATGGGAGCTGTGTACACCCAGGCAAGTAACAACCTTTCTGGGCCTCACTGTGTGTGGACTGGAAGGAGGGTTCTCAGAGATCTCACTCTGATGGTCAGAGAACCTGCGATTCCAGAATTCCCGCCTATTTGGGCACCAACCACCTTACGTCCAGGGCTCCCCCAACCTCTTTTTTGATGTCCCCCCTCCACCCACCGGGACACACAGGGCTTAATTTGTGTCCTCCCAGTGCCCAGCTGCCCAAACTGCCTCCACTTTTCATTCTAATCCCAGATTTCCCTTGAGTCATGGATGGTTTGGCAAAGCTGCCTGTTTTTTATGATTCTTGATCAATTAAAGCAAGAAGACATCTGTTATCTGAAGGGAGACAGGGATTCTTTAGTGACTGCTGCTCAGGGATGCTGGAGACTCCTCAGGTCAGAGGATAATAATAACAATAACAACAGCAACAAATATTAAGAGAACTTACCCTGTCAGGCCCTAGGCTGAGTGGTTACAGTATTTTATCACATTTAAATCTCCCTAAAAACCTTACAAATTAAGTAATATTCTCATTTTACAGATGAGGAAGCTGAATTTAAAGAGGTTAACTGGCTTTCCTGGAGTCGCACAGCCAGTAAATATTGGAGCAGCATTTAAATCCAGACTAAATACTGTGAGGCATTTTGTCCCTAAACACACACTAGAGAAATTGTAGACTTGCTTTTAAAGCCGTGAGCTGAACACAAAATCACTCACTCACACACACACACACACACACACACACACACACACTGGATTACTCATAACCAGCAGGAGGATTCATGCATATGAGTTCCAGACTTCAATGCCATCAACTTATGAGGTCAGTTTATGCATTTAGTCCAATAGTGCCACCAGTGCTTGGTTGGGGTTTCTCCTGGGAATCCTTCATGAGCTATGTACACACCGACTATTTCTGTATCATCACCATAGTCTACTTTTATTCTGTACTTGTCAACCTGTTTCATCAGTGGTATTAGTCCTTGTGCTCACATATCATTCCACCAATCTTGGCTCTAAGTGTCTTTGGCTATTTCCAATAAGCACAGCCAATCTGCCCTGAAAGGAAAAAGTTGTCACCATTTGGACTAGTTATACATTTTCCCACTATTCCAGTGGCTCACAAATATTTTAGTAGTGGAACTGTTTTTATTTCCGTTGGGGTCTTTTAGAACGTCCAATTTGTAAGGCAGATCCAAACAGAGCTTCTGTGTTTGAAGCACATGTGAGAGCATGACCCCTGCCTACTCTTCTCTTCCGCCCTTCACTTCTCCTCTTTGGCTGGGAGAGTACCACCTAGGAAGCTTCAAATTCCAGGCATCCCACCCACCCCCACCTCATTTGCAAATGACTCCCCTGGCCCAGGCTGCGCTATGGAGGGAGGGGCAGTGTCAGGAGCTCTGTGAGAGCAAGTCCTATATTTGAAGGAAGGAACATACTGTCTCCTTTAAATTCTTACTGGCTACAGGGAAGGAGGACATGGCTCTTGGTGAAGGCCTCCACAAGGTCTTTAATCCACCATTCATATTTATAGAAGAGCGTGAAGAAGTTTGCAGAAATGCTTTAAGGAGGGAAGAAGAGGGAGCTTTAGTGGCTAGAAATAGAAAGGCTAGTTCTGAGGTCAAGCATGATGAAAGGGTAGAAAAAAATTGTAAGAATTGAAGTGGAAGGAGGAAAAGAATCACAAAGATATGAAGGAAGAACATGCAGAGCAGGGATTTCCAGCCGAAAGTGAAAGGCACAATGTGTTGGACATCTGCTGTGTCCTCTGCTGCGTCTAGCCTCTCCTCCCAGTTAGGGACGCACAGAAATGGGAGAGACGAGTGTGCCTGCTTCATGCCAGGCCCTGGGGAACTTGCTATCTAGCAAGGGACATATTCAAAAACTAAATCTGAAAGGAAATCAGGAAAAGCAATAATGAAAAGCAGTAAGGAAGCCACAAATAAAGTGTTAGGAAGATCAGAGAAGGGGCCTTCTGTGGAAATATCCACACCAAAGCTGGTTCCTCAATCAATGAGGTTCCTTTCAGTGCTTACATAGGAACTTACGGTTAAATTTTGGACTCTCCAGATTTTATCTTACCCAGCTTATTTAGACTCCCTCATGCTAATTTAGTCCTAAAGAAATTACTCCTCTGTCTATACCCCCACAGGAGGTGTGAAGTTATAACCATGTTTTTCCAGCATGAGTCAGTTGGACTCTTGAGTTAAGTCATGATTGCATAGGGCTCAGGAATGCTTCTGGCGTCCCTTCTGAATGTCAGTGGAGCATAGAAAGGCCTTTTCATTTTTCCTTCATTACTATAAAGTTGCTTTCACTCTAAAGTGCCACTATGTGGTACCTCAAACCAGGGAGTGTGAAAAGTATCTTTTTGAAAGTCCAGAGGGAAAAATGATCTCCTCTGGAGAACCTCATCCAGTTACTGGTAATCTAGGAGAAGACTTCGTTACCATGTGAATATAATAAAACCAAGGAAGAGTATGGAGGGTTGTTGGATCTAATCCTATCATTTACTCGTTCTCTCAGTGGCCCAGTGCTTGAGACAGGTTCCGACCACATTTCTGTTTCCTCTTGTGTATCAGTCCCTTTGCTACAAATGGGATGTGAAACAGCTTCTAGTGTTGGCCAGCTGTGGGCAGTGTCTTCGCTCGTTGAGCTCTCTATCCCCAGGACCTAGTGCAGTGCCTGCACACAGTAGGGACTTGCTCAAATAGTGTTTTGGGGACTGAACTGATTAGGCAAGGATGTGAAAGTATACAGGTTGTGTTCGAGGATGAGTAATAGAAGTTGCTGACACTTATTAAGCATTTACTAACAGCTAGTACTATGGTAAGTACTTTATGTTTTCTTCTAATTTAAACCTCACCAGACCATCATGAGGTAGAACTATGAGTATCCATTTGACAGATAGAAAACAGACTTGTATCATATAAGCACCATCTTAGCTTGCTAGGGTTGCCATAACAAAATGCCATACACTGGTAACTTAAACTACAGAAATGTATATCTCATAGCTCTTGAGGCTGGGAAGTTTAAGATTAAGATGCCAGCAAAGTGGGTTTCATTCAGAGGCCTCTTATTTTAGCTTGTAGACAGCGGGCATG
Source organism: Murina feae (assembly GCA_004026665.1). NCBI lineage: Eukaryota > Metazoa > Chordata > Mammalia > Chiroptera > Vespertilionidae > Murina > Murina feae. The sequence goes on from PVJC01000039.1 coordinate 33,689, forward strand.
CTGTTGTGTGCTCACATGACCTCTTCTTACATGTGGATTGGGGAGTGGAAGGAAGGGCTTTAGGAGCCCTGTCTTCTGGGGTCCCACTTGGCAGCCATGTTTGACTTTACTTCCTTGGAGGCCCCATGTCTAAATGCAGCCATGCTCGGTGTTAGGGCTTCAACACATGAACTTTGAAGGAACACAAACATATGGTCCATAACAAGTAATAAGCTGAGTACATAAGAAGTTGCACAGCTAAGAATGTCAACAGAAATTCGAACCCCTTTTCCTGAAGTCCATGTTCCTAATTGCAGGGCAGCACTTCTTGGTTTGTGGGGTTATGGTCTAGTATAGACATGGAAGGGTAGGACCCCATTGTGGAGATAATGATGATGAAGTTGTCTGGGCTCAAGGGAGCCCTGAAGTTTGAATCTCTTCCCACCCTGATCCTGCCCACCAGCAGCCTGAAATCCTTGCTTCCTCTGAGGTTTCTGCTCATGGACTGTAATCCTCAGAACATGGAGCTTTGCTCTTCCTGCAGAAATGGTGTTCTACCTGTCTGCATGTTAAGATCACCTGGCCAGCTTTAGCAAAATCAGGAGTCAGAGCACATGGCGGCTCCCACTGGCTTCAAGCAGATATTGATAGTAACAGGTCATAACCTACTGAGCAAAATACAAAATCAGGCTTCATGCTGATATAAATTACCTATTGGGTACATTGGAAGTTTAGCATGAAATGGGATATTTACGTAATTTCAAAGTACCTTCCCACAAAGGACTGATTAATTACAGGGGAAAATGAGTGAATTTATAATGACATCGGCAGTCACCATCATAATAAAGTGACCAAGCTGAGCATCATCATTAAGGTGACAAATAGAAACCATGTGCCATGTCACAGGTTATAAAAGAGGACACCATATTGCTACTATGACAGCCTCGTCTAAGGGACATAACCTGGATCTCATCATGAAGAGACATTTGACAAACAAAAATTAAGCAACATTTCTATCAAATAACTAGCTTGTAATCTTCAAAAGTGTCAAAGTTATGAACATTATGGAAAGACTGAGGTAATGGCTTCAGAATAAAGGTGACTAAAGAGATATGACAACTAAAGGCAACATGAAATTCTGAACCAGAGCCTTTTGCTATAAAAGAGCTAACATTTGGCAAAACTTGAATATGTCAGTGTATCTATATATAATGCATCAACATGGATTTCCTGATTTTGATGATTGCATTTTAATTGTGTAGGAGAATGTTCTTGTTTGGGTAAAAAAAATACACACTACAGAGGAATATTTTCGTAAAAAAACAAATAAAAGTTATTTATACTGTCATTGCAACTACTCTGCCAGTTTTAAACCCTTAAAATACAAACATAAAATCCCTGCTGTCCAGTTTGCAAACCAAACCTATTAAAGCAGAATTTCTAGGGAAGATGCAGGCCCAGGGTTCAGTAGCTGTTGAAATTTCCAGGTGGTTCCCATGTGAGCTTGGGCTGAGAACCCACTGGCCTATTCTCCAAATAGGGTCCCAGAAACAGCAAAATTAGAACCAGTGGAAAGCTGGTTAGAAATGCAGCTTCTCTGGCCCCACCCCAGACCTCCTGAATTAGATCATCTGAGAGGAGGGCCCAGCAATCTGTATTTTAAACAGTCTTCAACTCATTAGGGTTTGTGCGTACATTCAGAACCATTGGTTTAGGAACTTCCTCCTCCTCCTTCTGTCCATGCTCGTTCCCACTTATTCCAGAGCCAGGTCAGACCTTCTCCAGGTCCCCTCCCTGAGGTTTCCTCACTGTCTTAGTGTACACCTCAGGGTTTAGTAATGATCTGCATATGCACTTGTTACCCTAACCTGATCTGGTCCAGGTCTCATTCACAAAGTCCCTGGCATAGAGTCAACACCAATGATGCTTATTTAGTTGGTACTTATATCAAACTAGTAGCCCAGTGCACGAAATTCGTGTACATTAAAAGGGGATTAATTAGAGGAAATATTTTAATATTGCTATTTGCCCTTTCTCTATAATAGAAGTGTCAGAGATTAAAGAAAATTAGTAAAACATATATGAAAATCTTCCTCCTGTCAGAGTCTAGGGTGCACCACAGAACCCAGAGTCAAGTCTTCAACCATACACGTGCATCTCAAAATCGCTCAAGACCCAAACCTGGCTGGCCCCCCTTCATTGGGGTAGATCTAGACCTGGCCGATCCCACCCTGTTAAGCCCTGCCAGGTGGGGGGTTGCAGCCTCAGGTCCCCTGGGTGCCAGGGCAGGGAGGCACAGCTTGAGGTCCCCCATCAAGCCCCACTGGATGGAGGAAGTGGCCTGTGATTCCCCCACCCCAGCACCAGGCCAGGAGACCTCAGGCTGTGCCCCCTGCCCTGGTGCCAGGCTGGGGGGCACGGCCTGAGGTCCCCTGGCCCAGCACCAGGGTGGGGAGCACACCTTGAGGGCCCCTGTCAAGTCCCGCTGTGTGGGGGGCACAGCCAGGGCACAGGTCCCCTGGCTTGGAGCCAGGGCAGGAGGCATGGCCTGAAATCCCCCAGCCTGGCACCAGGGAAGAGGGTGCAGCCTGAGTTCCTCTAACCTGGTGCCAGGGCGGGGGGAGCTGCCTGAGGTCCCCCATCAATCCCTGCCAGTTGAGGGGCATGGCCTGAGGTCCCTCGTCAAGCCCTGCAGGGTGGGGGCATGGCCTGAGGCCCCTCATCAAGCCCTATGGGTGGAAAGCACAGCCTGAGGTCCCCTGTCAAGCCCTGTGGGAGGAAGGCATGACCTGAGGTCCCCTGTCAAGCCCCATGCAGGAGGTGGGTGGGCACACAGCCTCAGGTCCCTGCTGATTGCTCCTTAAGGCTTATTATGGGAACTTAGCCTCAGCTGTGGGTGCAAATCGACTGGAATGATGGTCAATTTGCATATTCCCTCTTTATTATATAGAATGGGTTGAAGGACTGGTGGTGCTATTGAGTCCCTCTGCCACCTTAATTTCCATTTGCATGACCTTAGAGGTTTGCAGTGATGTGTCTCAAGTTGTTCTGTGATGGGAATCTGATAAGGGGCTGTGCGGAGGCTGGGAAAATGACCAGCATCTGAAACCACATTCAGAAGCACCCCCACCTTTTGGGGAGCCTGTCCTGCTGCCTTTTACTCAAAGGTGCATGCGAGCGGCTGGGCTCTCTAATTAAACCAGATGGACTGGATGATAGCTGATTAGATTCCTGACTTACCGATCCCACTTCTATTTACTCACATAAATACATTGATGAGCCAGAAACCATCTTCATTCAGGAAAAGCACCTCGCTGAATATTTTTAGAAAATTAAACTTTTATGGATGACCCAGTCTGTGAGCAGCTGAAATGCCAAAGTCTGTTTTCTATGGCGCTCGGATGGTCGGGCTATCAGCAGGGGAACCATGAACAAGTTTGTTTCTGCAAATGTGTGCCAAAACAGCAGCAACAACAAATTAAAGGCCCATCAGTCATTTCGGACAGAGAGAGGAGCATGTCAGAGTGATTGACATGGCCAGGGTGCAGGCACTTCCTGCACTAGCTGCCTCTGCCTCTCCTAGCTCCACTTGATGGCATCACACTGTTGATGTTAATCTAAGTTTCCTTGGTTCTCTTTATTGGTAATATTTGGGATGGGTGATGAAGTAGATACTCAAAATGTATTACATTAAAACATATTTTTACAAACACATGCACATAAACACAGCTACATCTGTCCATGCAAAAATGCATATGCATATATTATCAATAATTATATGTTACATTCTTTAAAGATCTACTCAGGATATGGTTACTCAAGCAGCAAGGACCTTAAGTAATGATGGGTCTTGAGAGATTCCTAACTTCAGGTCCTGCTACTGATTAGAATCCAGATCCATGCCCTGTAGATGGTATGTGGATGGCCCAAGTTGAAGCCATGGAACATTATTTTGTGTAATGCATGCCTTTACAATATTTCCAAGATAATGCTGAAGATTCTCGAGATATGATATGGAATGGATGGCCTGGAAGAAACCATGGCAGTTTAGAGGACAAATCTCCATCCTACGTGCTCAGATGGGCTTTGACCTAGTGGAAACTGGTGCTGAGCTGGACTGACTGTAATCACAATTCCAGTTAATCACAATCAAAAGAATATCTTTGACTTCCGGATGGATTGCTGTCATGTGTTTACTTCCCAGGGCTAATGCAACATATTGATAACATAGTAGATTTATGGAGAATGTGGAAATATCCCCTCCCTCGGTGAAAGCCAAGATCAGATTGTTCTCTAAAGACAAGGTGTGTCTCTGGAAGGTCAGAGGGATGTAATTCCAATGTGGAACTTTCTGATCATTCATTCATTACATTCACTACATAGTATTTAATACATTCCTACCACCTGACAGATACTGTTCTGGGAGTAAACCATGGTTATTAAGACAGGCACAATCCTTCTTTTGTGGAGCTTATAATTTTTAAATATTAACCATTATGTTTTGTGAAAATAGAAGTGAATGACATTGGTGAAATTTGCAAACTATCTGTGGATAAAAGACTCATCTTCCAGAAACCAATCAGAAAACCTTCTCTATGGAATCTTGTTATGGGCTGAATTGTGTTCCCCCCCACCCCACCCCCACATCCAAATGCTGATATCTTAATCCCAGTACCTCCAAATGAGACTTTATTTAGATGTAGGGTCTTTAAAGAGGTAATTGAATAATCAGGGTGAGCTCTAATCTAACATGACTGGTGTCCTTATAAGAAGAAGACATTTGGACACAGTTAACATAGAAGGAAGTGAGTATGAAAATACAGGGAGAAATGGCCATCTCCAAGCCAAGGAGAGAGGCTATAGCAGATCCCCACTTCACAGCTCTCCAAAGGAACCAACTCTGTGACCCGCCCCCCCAATGGCAGACTTCTGCCTCCAGAACTGTGAGACAATGCATTTCTGTTAAGTCACCCAGTCTGTGGTGCTTTGTCAGAGCAGCCCCCCAAAACTAATACAAATATATTCAATGCTAAAATGTAGATAGGGAATGGACTGCCCTATTTGGAGAAGGACCAAGTATGAGATAGGATGGACTATTATTGAGGTTTTGAGTAGGAATGGAGGCTGGCATAATTAGTGTTTCAGGGGGGATAAACCAATGCTTGCCAAAAAAAAAAAAAAATCACAAATTGTGCTTGCAAACAGAGAAATCAAGATGCAACTCTCTTTGCATCCTAATAGCCGCATCAATGTGAAAGCCATTCCTGCCCTCTCCAGAGGACACATTTCCCTTGATGTCAAGTTTATTGAATTGTCTTTTTTTATATGGAAACAATATGGCTGCATGTGGTGCTCGATCCTTCTTTCGCTCAGCTATATTAAGTTCATCCAATGTAAGACTCTCAGTCCCTTGTAATTAATTATACACGTAGACATTTCCTTAATACTGGGGTGCAGAGATCAGCACTAACTGCATTTGGTCTTGTGCCACAACCACAGATGGCCTTCGGGACAACATCATGACACATATAGGTGGTGAGAGAAGCCAGTGTGCTGAGAGGAGTGTGATGGTTTGCCATGACTATTCTATTATTAGGATGGTCTAAGTCTATATGATACTGATGACTTAATCAGGGGAAGAAGAGAGGGGCAGAAGCTGAATGCCATGAGTTCACACACTGCAGACATATGGCATGACATGGCTCTTCACTGGTGCCCAAAGAGCCATGAAAAATGCTGGGATACATGAGGTCCCCACATCAGTCCTGCTGATCCAGAAAGCTGCCTTCATGGATGGCTCTATGATATCCTAGTGAAAGGGTCTGGCTGTCATTAGCATTAGTTGAGAAGGCCATTGTCCCTCACTTCATAACACAGCTCCTGTTCCTCTATGTCTTCAACCTCCTGCCCCAAGGTGAGAGGAGTTGCATCAACTCTGGAGAGTAATGGGTATTAAGATGATCAAAGGGCCCTTGTCACCACTTACTCTTCTGTCTTATAATTTATAATTCTGTCTCCCTGAACCCCCATGGAAAACACTGACAGGGATCCCCCTATAGTTTTCTCAATATCCCTAGAAACTAGTCTATGCCTGGTCCATAGTGAGCACTCAATAAATGTCTGTTACAGGGAGAAAGAGAGGAAGAGAAAGTTTCTCTTTTGTCTAAGTGGCATAAGTAATGTGGCATTATTCAGTCCAACTTATGTTTCCCTAGTCTCCAGTAGGACCTCTCCCTACCCACTGGTCTTTATAACTGTTTTTCCAGAAGGATGACTCAGGTGTGCTTCTGAAGTCACCTGAGCCACCTGAGCAGCCACCACTTTCCTTTTACCCACGCCAGCATTTGTGATGCCCTTTGCCACGGGGGCTGCAGTGCCTATTCTGTAGTAAGTTCTCCTCTCACTTCTTTGGTCCAGGTAGAAGCTTGCTTGGCACACTGCTCAGGTCACTGCATTCTGTGCCTGTGCCCCAACTCTTACTGGCTGTACTTACCTCCACTTGCCACAAGGCAGCACTGCCTACCCTACACTTCCAGGCTGCAGGAGTGTTCACTAGTTCTGCTATTCTAGCTTCTGGACTCCAGGCTCAGGCATGAGGTCACCGGAAATGGGACTAAATGGAAGCTCAGAAAGACTCTCTGCTCTCTGTCCTGGCCTTGGTCTTTAATACTGTGGCTCTCAAGGCTTATTCCCATGGGTTGGGGGCTTTCCCAAGAAGCTCTCAGAGCTTTCTGCAATCAGACACTCTCCCCTACCCCACCTCCCATCAGCCAAACCTGAATCCTATAGGGTGGGTACCGGTTAGACTCAAGTTGGGATCCCGCTTCATGGAGAAGTTGGCTGGTCCTCCTCAGCTAAGAAGCCACAGCTCATCTTATCCAGGTAGGCATATTCAAACCATATTTATATGGTTGCTCAAAGCAATCCATATAGACCCCAGAAAGGCTTCAGTAGAGTACAAGAGCCATGCATGGGTGGGAGTCTCTTTGAAACCAGACTGTACCACTTACTAGCTGTGTGACCAGTATAAGTTACTAATTCTGGGCTGTGGTTTCCAATAGTTTCTATCTCATTGGTTTTGTGTGAGTGGGGATACAAAATGATGGGAGGGTATTGCTTGCAAATAACAGGTATTAAATCTACCTTGCTTTTCTTATCTTCCCAGTCTCTTAAATTAGGAGTGAGGAAGAACTTAATATAAAGCTTTGACTTTAAAATACTCGCTGACAAACCTCTTCCTGTATCCTACAGGAGAGCCCCATCAAGGACTCCCCATTCCCATAATGGGGGCACACAGTACCTGTGTTTCTTCATGCCAATCATCACTGAAATCCACACCTGCCCACCAGACCCTCTGGAATGTGCTGAGAGAAGTGCATGGGCCATTCCTGCTGAGTTCTGTAGCATTTCTCAGATCTCTTTCATCAGGATGCTCAGAAAGGGCTTTGGGTGAAGCTGAGGGAGGAAGGCACCATAGCAGAGTGAGCTGAGCAGGGAGCAGAGGAGTGGGAGATAAATCCCCCAAATAAGGACAACCTCTTCCCCAAGAGGCCAGGCATCCAAAACCAAAGTATCCCAGCATTCTTTCCAACACCACTTGGAAATGGTTCATTACTCTAGAGAAATTAATGTAAATCTCTTCAGGTTCCTTCCTAAGTTTCCCTTTTTCAATCATTTTTTCCCACTGCCCATCTTTACCATTTCTTATCAGTGCAATTCTGCACAGTGGGCAGTCCTTAGGACCCACACCCCTTGCCCATGTTCTGAAGCAGTGGCCTCCAGGACCACACCACCTATATGAGTCAACCGTATCCTAGCTGCTAACTTTCAATGTTTAGGGCATTAAGGTCTCAGACTATAGAATCAGAGCTGGCCTCCTCTACTGGCTGTTCAGTTTGGAGGCAAGTCATTTACCTCCTGAAGGCTTCAGTTTCTGCTGAGTGTATATGAAGATGGTCAAGTCTGCTTCCCAAGTGTGAGAATTAAATGAGATGGTAGGTTTACAGTGACATCACCACCGGTTGCTGGTATCATGGGAGTGGAAAGCGTGACAGTTGTTGGATGCATTTACTCATACCAGGAATTCTCTCCCCCCACCTTTTAGAACCATTTCTAATTTTCATGACAACAAAAGGCATCACCTCCACATCGTCTTCACCATCCTGTAACCGTCTAATTTCCTTTGAGCTCCTTGTATTTTCTACCATTTGGGAAGGGGTCTTTATCTCTTGCCACCAGTTCTTCTGAGCAATTCTCCTATGTTACCAGTTTGACTGTGAGTCTGTTCAGACAGGACCATACCCCCAAAGTAAACCGTGCAGTGGGGGTTACTGTACAGGCTCATGAGAGCTGTGAATATCAGGGAACATCAATATTCACATTTGGGCAGGTGGACGTTTTAAGACTGCCAAGTGTGCATTTCATGGTGTTAGAGCCAGTGGACATGTGCATAGAAAATAGCTCAGAAACAGCTAGGAGAAAGTGTAGGAGGGAGGAACCGGACCTCAAACAGAACTTGAGGTGCCATGTTGAGGAACTGCTCTTTGATCTGTGTGATTCTTCAGGGACCAGGTGATTAAAGTTTGGGTTCTGGAATTTCCATGCTGCTGAAGACACCATCTGAGAACCTTCTTGTATTTGACTCTGCCAGCAAATGCTGAAGTAGAAAAAATATTTCCATCCATCTGCCCTAATCTCTTCTCCAGCAGTTGTTAGAAAGCGGGGAGGGGATAGATGAATGGCTGCCTCTGAAAAACTGCTGAAGAGCCAGGCTATGCTCAGTCCCCTGCCAGGTCACTTTCTAGTTGATACAGGAAATGCCAAACTTCTGCGGCTCTTGGGTAGAGCTGCTAGAAATATAATCATTTGAACTGTGATAATTGAAGGTATTAAAGAAGAAAGTCCAACTGGAAAATTTCCAAAAAAGCAAAGGCTCTCAGGGTTCAAAGCGGCCACTTCACCCTCCAATCTCGTGGCCACAGGTAGGAACAAGCTACACTGGATCAGGATCAGGGCCCCTTCCATGTCCCCAAAGGATGCCCCCATCTGCAGCCAGTGTTCTGTGCCAAACAAAATCCCGACTTCGGCACCTTTCCACGTATTTATGTGCAGACCTTCCATGTCTGTGTGCATGAACCCGTCCATGTGATGCATGTGTCAGTTACTGCTTTCAAACTGGGACCCCAGGCAGCAAAAACATGATGAGGGCTTTGAGTACCTTCCATTACACAATCTGAGTCTTGTTATGCTGCCCATTAACTTAGCATGTGCTTGTGTTGGCTCGAGCTGGTGGTTCTCTGTACTCCTGGACAGTGGCCAGGCTGACAACATATATCCTTGGATTAAACCATTGAAGCCACGGCTTCTTCCCCACCCCCCTTCTCCTCTCCTTTGGCCCTTTCATAGCAGACAAGTCTCTCAAAGGCAAGAGGTTCTTGCCCATTCATATCTAAGACTAGATCTAAAGTAAGCGGCTCAGGTACTTCCTGGCCACACAAACATGGTTGTTTTACATGATTGGTACTTAACATTTAAGTCTGTCATGTGCATCATTGGGTGATGAACATGTTCTTCTTGTTTACTTATATCTCTTTCCTTGTGGTTCTTGGCTTCCGGGACCAAGTGTGTCTGTCTCAGGTATGAGAAGACTGAGAATGGTCTAATGCCAGGTTTCTGTTGAGCATGTGGAAGATATTGCAGCAGACATAGAAGTAGTAAGGTGTCTGATCCCTGACTTCAGGAGACTCACAGTCAGATCAGAATCCACACACACATAAAATCAGGGTGACAACATGAGGGAGAATGAGGGAGTGGTGACAGGGGCCTCCGAGCTCTGAGAAGGTGCTTCCTGAAGGATGTAGGATTGCACTTGACCTTGATGGACCAGTCAGATTGGAAGAAGAAGACAATATGATTAAAGCCTTTGTGAACTGGTAGTAAAGAGGAAAGATGCTGGAGACACAAGCCAGGGCCTGAATCTCAGCTGTCCTCCTCCCTAGCTGTGTGACTTGGGGCAAGTTACTTAACTCCTTTGTCCCTCCATTTCCCCAATTGTAAAATGATAGTATCTCATTGGGTCGCTTTGAAGATTACCTACAAATAACACATGAAAAGCGCATGGCTAAACAGCAGTGATGACGATGGTGGTGCTAAGCTCTCAAGAGAGCTACTTGGGGAACTGCTAGGCCCTAGAGTGAGGAAAACAAGTCACAATCCAGAAGGAATCAAGTGAAGCCAGCCCTCAGAAGGTCCTGAGGTCGGTCACTCAGAATAGTTTGGACTTTGTACCATAAGGAAGACAGAACTGTTTTTAGATTATATGTGTGTGTGCGCACGCACCTGCATGCACAGCACTAGGGTGTTACATGGTGAAAATGGACTTTAAGGGAAAACTATCTCCTCAATGTTTCATCCTTCCTGATCAATTGGCTCTTCAGATCCGGTTTCTAACACTTTGGGAGCTTCTGAGAAAAATGTTACAATCCCTATTGGCTATAGGCAAGTAGAGAGGACAGCTTCTCTTATGGTGAGGCCCGCCACTCCCCATTTTTAAACCCAGCAGTGGGCAATGATGACATGTTAAGGGTTTGGTGGTTGAGGACCTGAGAGACATGCTCACAGATGTGTCTGCACCAAAAACCCATATGACAAAATGAAACTCTTCTCCGGAGGAGCAGGGGCCCCAGCAGCAGAAGGCACCTTCTGAATCACTTAACCCAGTATTTCAAAAAGTACGTTCTACCGGTTTCCCAAGATGTTTAAAGGTATTACATGTCCTGGTGCATTAAATTTGGGAATGGTGGCTTACAGGTTTGGTTGCATCAGAAATTTCAGAATCTTCAATGTGCTACTATTAGCATCATTACTATCCAAGAGGGCATGCAAATCTGAGCCCCACTTATGTTTTTTTATGACTATTACATTGTTGTTGTTTCACTTTTGTAAAGAATCCTTTTAGGTTAAGGCTCCTGGCAACATCTCTCAGCATTTGTGTTCTGTGGACCTCAGGACACTCTGATTTTATCTAATACTTTAGTTTACAGACAAGGAAATCGAAACAAAGTCATTGTCAAGTTCATGGTTGAACCAGGACTCAGCCCAGATCTCCTGAGCCTGTCCTTGAGGGTTCCAGAATTCACCTTAGGCAGGCCACGTGACCCACGTTCACTGCAATTGTCGGAATGGTTCAAGGAAACAATGCTCTTAAAAATATTTTCTTTAATCTTTTTGGGTCCGTATTTCCATTTTTCACTCTATCTGTCACACAAAGGCAAACAGCCACAGAATATCTAACACAGCCCTCTGTCTAAAATACATGATGGGAAGGAAAAGGAACACTTAATTTCTATTCCTTCTGCACAAAAGTGCCCAGGTGGAATGGCTGTCCTACACAGGCTTGTAATCCTGGTTTTATGGAGTTTCCAAAATCCTGCCCATCATGAACTTTGGTATGTATCCTTAAGGAATTATTAGCAGGTACAACTAAATGGGGGTGCCATTTGCAGACTATGGCAGTGTCTCGAGAGTTCTGGCATTCTGGTTTGTTGGGAAAGAATCTGACCCATGTGGCCCGGAAGGGTAGGTAAGGGACCTTGCCTGTCTCTGGTCTTGGCAGTCATCTAAGAATGTGCTGTGCCAAGTCGCTGTGCAAACCTGCAGAGCAGATATCTAGGATTCTGTTTGATCCTGTCCCATAGTCAGGACCCTTCTTCCCACACAGTTCATTTTCCAAGTAATACATTTTGTGGGCATTTACTGTTTGGTTTTCTTAAATGACAAAGATGGCTACCATTATTCTTTAGCTATTAGTCACCATACTAGACATTTAACGTATGTTTTATCTCATTCCTCACAACAACCATTACTAAGTTCTAGTTACCTGACTTGTTTATAAGACTTCTAGTCCCTCAGGTGGGGTTGGGAAGAGTGAGTAGGATGAGGTATGATTAAATGACCATTGATCTCACCTTTGGCATACTAGGCAATTAATAAATAGTTGCTTATTGGGGTCGAATTTATATTATACAGGATATTATAAAATCCTACTTCCCTCTTTCCCCATCTCTATCCAATGCAACTAGATATTTGTAATATTCTAAACGCATCTGTTTTGATAAAGAGGCAGTAGACCACATTAGCCTGCTAAATCCAGACTGACTCTGAGGGCCAGCTTCTTATCAGGATGAAGTGGAACTTGATTCTCCATACATGTGAGGGCTCACGTAATTTGAATCTGATGCTTAATCCACTATGAACATCACTTGTATAAAATATCTGCCATCACCACTTTAGGAAAATTAATATTTATATCAAACATCTTCTGTAATAAGATATGAACCAAAATTCTAGCTCAGAGTTTAGATTTGTATGATCCCATAGTCAGGTTTCCGAATAATTTATTTATCTAATTAGAGAAATAAAACCGATGAACTATTTCAATGGAATCAAAGTAGATCACTAATTATTCCCTTCTCAGGGTATTCTGTTTCAGGAAAATAAAAGGCAACTCTGAAATCAAACATACCTCACAGATAATTGTGAATACCGGTTATGCTTATAAAGTCTGAAATCAAACATACTTCACAGATAATTGTGAATACTAGTTATGTTTATAAAGCTCCTTATAAGAAAAACCATGAAAAGTGGGTGACATAACATGATTATAATTTGAGACCAAGTATTTATATTTGAGAGGAAAATGTAGTAGCTTATTGGGATAAGTGGTTAGCTCTTTCAGAATAGTTTCTACCTTTTGTTTGTGCTTTTCCTTTGCCGTCACAGTCCCCTTTTTTGCTCACCTCACTAATTAGCTCTTACCCTTTAAGACTAAGATCAAGTGTCACCTCCCCCTGGAACTCTTCTCTGTCCTCCTGGTGGGCTAAGGGGCCTTTCTCCATGTTGATGTTGAGCCCTTTGCTTACGGAATCTCAACCATAAGCACCTTATTCTGGAAGAACTAGTATGTGAGTCTGTCTGCCCCAAAGAACTACAATCCCCCCAGGGCCTGAGCACAGTGCTCTTTCTATCTTGTTTATCATACACTGACTGGCATACAGTAGGTCTTCATACATGTCTACTTAAAGGAACTGCAATGCATGCTGGGCCCCATCCTTGGATTGGTAGGAAAAGAGCTGAGAGGTTACATGGTGTTGTGGAATAGAGGGAACCAGGGGTAAAAAAGGCCTCTTTAACTTCCTAGCTCTTCCACACTGAAGAAAGACAAGCCCAGTTCAGTCCTCACCTGCCTTTCCTGGCAAAGGTCCTAATTGTGGGTGTTGAGAGGATGTTAGTCTTTTCTCTTCAACAGGATTGTGGGTGTGTTCACATTTTTAAAGTGCTCTTGTAGCCCCCAAGGTGTCTATTTTAGTAACAGATGCAACGTAATAATACCTTACTTAAATTCATATCAGAATATAGTCATTTATCATTTTATATGTCTGTCTCCCCCACTATCTGATTAATTTCCTTAATCACTACTGTTTAGTACAGTGCCTGGTACTTGGCAGGCAAGCTGCCAACAGTCAATGAATGGCTGATGAATAAATGAATGAATTTGCAGCACATCTTATAGACTTTGTAGTACTTCCCTTTCAAATCTCACTGATTTAATTCATATGGCTACACTGTGAAGTTGATAGGAGTAGAATTACCACCCTATTTAATAGATGCAGAAGTTGACAATCAGAATTAGAGAACTTTCTCATGACCTCATAACTGATAAAAGGCAAAACCAGGACTCATGCCCAGAACTTCCAGTGTTTGAACCCAGGACTTATGCCCCCCATTCACAGCTTCCTCTACTATTTAGTACACTGGATATGTATCTGATAATTGAAGGAATAATGGGACCTGATAAGATACTTTCCCAGGGAAGGAAGGAGTAATCATAATAACCATAGCAGTTGCTAGGCCTTGAGTCCTTAAGATGGGTACTCAGAAAATACCAAGCACTTTTCACAAGTCATCCTAGCAAAATAACATATCCTGAGGTAGCTACTCGGTTACTTTCATTTCACACAGGAGGAAACAGAGGCACAGGATTTGTGTTAATCGTGCTTGGTCACAGAGCTAGCTCATAGGAGAGATGCAATTTGAACCTAGGTAGTTTGATTTCAAGACCCATACTCTTAACCATTCTGTCATACCTCCCTCCCCTGAAAGACCAGCTTTCTTCTAAATTTCCATTGTTTCTTAACAGGGTAACGGCTGGTGAGCAATTTTGACCTTGGGCAAATTATCCAATTTACCTGGGCTTTTGCTTCCTGATGTGTAAAATGGAGAAATTAATATCTACCTTTTCGAATTTTTGTGAGAATAAAATGGTAATGCATGAAGAATGTGCTTTGTAAGCTGTAGAGCATTATACAAATGAAAGTTATTACTGCCCAGTGGAAAAAAAAAGCCACAAGCTATTGTAATAATAATTCGATTGGACACGTGTTTATCGAGTTCATACTGTGGGCAAGGCATGATCAAAATAAGAGAAATACTTCTATTCAGCACCGAGCATAATGCTAGTAAATTGCCAGCAAGAGAATCTATGTTCCCTGCTTCTTTTTGTTACAAACCTGCTGGTGAAATTATCTAACAAGAAAGAAAACAAAACTAGGTAAAGCAATCTTGCTTAAAATTGTGCCCGTGATTGCAGCGCTGTTCGTGACTTTCTGTTTTCAGTAATACACTATCCTGTTAAAAGCGTTGCCTACCATTATTGCCATTTCAGACGTCATCTGGCCCCTTGAAGAGTCTATGTATGTAAACGGTCCTTTTCTCAGTGGAATAAACAAAATGGATCAACTAAAAACATGCTGAATGCTGCAGGGAAGAAGGAGCCTGGCAATGGGTTGTCAGGGTGAGGAAGACAGGATTCTTGGTTGGGTCAGCTTCCTCCTCGGGCTCCATCCTGGCCCTGTGTCCTTGAGTCAGACATGCAGGCTGGTTGGGCCTCCATTTCTTCACCAGCAAAATGCAGCAGTTGAAGCTCTAACAAAAGAGTTCACCAAGCCTTCTGTGCAGTATAAATGTTTTATATTGAATTTCCAAGAACATTTAACATCATTTTTGAAAATATATGCACTACAGCTAGGACCAGGAATTTTAAAGGCACACAGTTAATGTCGGGGTGAACTTATTTATAACAACACAACAGCCGCTAACATGTATTGAACACCTACAATGTAACTGACATGTGCTGAATGTGTTGCATGTGTTGTTCATTAATGTTCATAACTCTTGATGTGAAATTTTAGCTACCTGAAATAATACATATAAATTAAGATCATCTTTAAAAAGATATAAAACCCACATAAATGTAAGTCAATGCAAGGGATAACTGTTAAAAAATGCCTGATTTTCCTCAATAATTACAAATTGAATTACAATCTGCCAGTTACTAGATGGCTACAAAGAGCAATGAAACAAGTCCCAGTCCTCAGGGACCTCACCATCTGGCTCAGATTGTGATGAGCAGATGTGATGACCACCCATAAAGGCCTGAGGGGCTCAGGAGAAGTAGTTCTGACTCACAGAAGGAGCTCAAGAACAGGTAGCAATTCTCCTGAAATTGGGAAGCCAAACAGGGTTTCCCCTTGAAGTTTTGGCCCAGGCCACTTTCAGGTTTGTTAAATCCAGTGGAAACCCATACTGGTCACTAGGTGGTGAATACCAGGCTCATTGGGGACCAGTTCGGGACTCACCTCCCAAACGTAGCTCCACAGAGGAAAAGCTGTCCTCACCCTCATACAAGGAGGGTTAGAGTCCTGCCCTTACCCCTGTGGGAAGTTCCCCCTGAGGACGTCCAGATGCTCTTTAACTTGAGATTTAGCTGCTACCCCACAGAGCTTGAAATTATTCTAAAAGTTTCTGTAATCTTCAAGGGTCCCTCTCACCCATCCTGCAAAACCAGTGTCTGTGACACATAACACATGTGATGAAATGGAAGCTGTACCCATCCATTTCACTAATAGGCCTAGAGCCCATGAAGATGTAAGGAGCTGCCGAGTGAAAAGTATTAAGACTGCCCTAATCGGTTTGGCTCTGGATGGAGCGTTGGCCTGCGAACTGAAAGGTCCCAGGTTCGATTCCGGGCAAGGGCATGTACCTTGGTTGCAGGCACATCCCCAGTAGGGGGTGTGCAGGAGGCAGCTGATGGATGTTTCTCTCTCATCTAACTCTCTATCCCTCTCCCTTCTTCTCTGTAAGAAATCAATAAAATATATTTTTAAAAAATTAAAAACTTACAAAAAAGAGAAAAGCATAAAGATCTCTAGGAGTGTGTCGCCCCATCAGGGGATCAGTGGCAACCCAAAAGGTGACACCAGGTGACGAGAAGGTTAGAAAGCATCCCTGCAGTCTGTTCCCTGGGATCCTCCAGCTCCAGAATCCAGGTGAGGGGCAACCATTGGAACAGAGGTGGCGCAGCCTCTGTGTGGCGACCTGGTGTCAGCCTGGCTGCTCCGCTGATCGAGTCCAGAGCTGCGTGGCATGTCCCTGTGTGCAATGACATGTACCGGGTGCCGGTGTTTGTGTGACTTATTTCACATGCTGAGTTTTCTCCCTTTAGCTTCACACTGAGAAGTTGTATGTCTGTGAGGCAATGCTGACAAACTGCCTGAGGAGTCAAGTGAGGTTTGGACTGGCAACTTGTGACACTGTCATCGTGGACAGTTGGTGACAGTTGGGATGGCCTGGGAATTGGTGGGGTCCAGCTGCCTCACCATGTTAGTCTGTGAGCTTCTCCAGGGACAGACCATGCCTTGAGGAATGGATACTCCTTCCTGGTATATGTAGCAAAGTGCCTGGCACACTCTGGAGCTGCAGAGATGGTTGGAGAGAACGAAAGCCTGGGCACTACCAGCATGCTGCCTTCCCTCACTCCAGGTCAGCTTAGAAAAGCAATTCCTGTTTCTTCTCCTGGTTCCCACCTCAGTGTATACTCCAGCTCCCCCTGTTTGCTATTTGCCTGTTCAAATCCTCACATCTCCCCTTCTCCACAACAACTCGGACAACCCAGCCTCCACTGGGATCTCCCTGCCTGAGTTGCCGAATCCCTTTGGCATCCATCCTTTGGAATCAGGAAGGCGCATACCCAGCTTCTGCTTTTGAATTGTCCAATGGGTTTGGGTCTCATGGCTGCTTGCAAGCAGGGAGTAGGGCCAGCTGTTAGTACTCCTCGTGGGGGACAAGTGTGGGGATGAAAAGTCTCTGGAGCTAGACTTAGAAAATTCAAGTGCCTGACCTGGTCTGTCCTTTTGCCTGCCTAGGATCTTGGCCAACCCACTGAACTTTTCCAAGCCTCCATTTTTCCATCTTTAAAGTAGGAATGAACAGGGCTTGTCGTGATTCAGTCATGAGGGTGAAATGAGGCTGCTTATGTGACAATGACTGGCACACTGTTGTGTTTCCCGATGTTGTTATTTATCTCAGACAGAGGTGAGCGCTCGCTGGAACTTCATCTATTTTTAGCCCCTATGTGTTGAGTGACTGAGGAAATGAACCACGGACAGCATTTTGCCTCCCAGAACTGACTCCTCTAACTCATTTGTAAATGTTGGCGTTTTGGAGTGGAAAGAAAAAATGGATTTCGTTTCTTTGAAATGGATGGTGTCGTGCATTTGCATCACGAGAAAAAGCAGAGAAACCATCCAGTTTTATTTTTCTTCTTTAACCTGTGGCTTGTGTTTCTTGGGTCATATTTGCTAGGATTAAAAAATAGCGTCTCCAAATAGTTTTATTCCCACCCCATCGGGAAAGAACTCTAAACCCTTACCTTCCCAAATATCTTTGACGTAATCTGGGATTCCTGGGCATGTCCCAGGTGGTTGGTTGTCTTCGCTGTCTTCACGTTCATTCCCTGTGGCTCTCAGTGGCGACATATTTTGAAGCCCCTGATGCTGAAAACAGCAGCTTGGACCTGATATCTAAGTAAGCTGTCATCTACCACCAGAGATTCCCATGGGTGACCGTGGGTGGATAGGGGGGTGCTGCTGCCTGTTGACAGCAGTGATGCCACTTCTGATGCCTACAGATGGCTCCCCCAAAGCTCTGAGACCCCATGCCCTTTCTGTTCACAGTGCCATCACTACCGAAACTCCTGCCAGTACCTCGCTTAGGTACCAGCTCCCACGGTGGAGACTGCGGGCAGCAAAACAGCCAAGTTGGCTCTCTAGGTGCCACCCACATTTTTTGGGAAATTGCTCTTTTTTATTTCATTTTTTTCTACTCATCTAGGCTGTTGCAGCTGTTCTCTCACGAGGCACAGGACAGTTGGGGTGAGGAACACTGTGCTCCACTTAGAATCACCCTCCCTCTGGTCCTGGTTCATTCTCTTTGCTTCCAAAAGATGCACTTGGGTGCACTTTCCCACTGAAATGCATCTTCTTCCCAGAGCTCCTTGATCCCGCCTGCATGTAAGCCACACCAAGTGCCACGTCTCCTCCCAACCTTCCTGAATCCTAGGGTGAGCCCAGTTTGAACTCTAGCTGTGGATCTGCTACACAGACTTGTCAAAGTGTCCAGCTTGCTGGGAGAACTCATCACCACCATGAGCTGGGGGGAAAGGCAGGAACCAGACCCAGCTTCTCTCATGGATGGAATGCAGGCTCCATAGCCTGGCGGGGTGGCTTTCGATGGTCCTGGCTTCCCCACAAAGAGAGATGACCTCATGATTTCAGGTCTCGCCACTTGTACTCCAATAGACCAGCACACGCATCTGTGGTAGTTGCCTTCCTTTGCCAAAGGAGTGCTCCACCCCTGAACCAATTATTTTCCCTTTTCCCAAACTCAGTCTTGACTATATCCCTTGATATCTAAACACACTTCTTGGAGGAACATCTTTTTGTACATGTTGTTGGGGGTGAGGTGAGTGACTAAGTGGAAGGAATTTGGAGAAAGTAGTTTTTCTCCCCAAACAGGGAGAAACCTTTCTCTCTTCTAATGAGCTCTGTTCTTGGCTGTCGTAGCCTAAAGAGCCTCATGCTTTCCCTTACCTTCTCATGTGCGGCAGCCACGATAGAACAACATTTCCCCTGACAGAAGTGCAGGCCAGGCACTGTCTCCTGGCTGTGAGCCAACCCCATAGCCAGCCAGTTGGCACCACCCACCTGCGCACAAGAAGCCAGGCTCTGCTCCGTTCCCAGAGATGTCAGCCCTGCATTGCCTCGCTTCTCCCAACAGGCACCTTGGCACACATACAGGGATGGGCAAAAGTAGGTTAATAATAATAAAAAGTATAATAACTAATAAACAAATAGTAATAAAAGAATAATGTCCATCTTGCATACCCAATGAATGTAAGCCTACTTTTGCCCTCTCCTGCATTTCCCTTCAAAAGGGGGAGGAGAGTCCCTATTTTCCCCTCATGACATATGTGGTTGACATGACCATGCGTTTTCAGAGAGTGTGTTGGGAGGGACAGGGTGTTCTATAGGTTGTCTCTGCACCTTAGCCCCATGCTGCGGGGCTTGCTGGGTGTGTCCAGAAACCACCTTCCTCCCCACTGCTCTTCAGCCAGCCAGGCCTGGGCTTTTTCCTTCTGTTTATTTTGCTCATCTTAGCATCTGTTATATCTCCAGGCTGTAGACCTCGTGGGAACTCTGACGTGTCTGCACACTCAGCCTATTGGTAAACCCAAGTCACTACCAGTGGGAATTCAGACCACGCTGGGCATGTGGCATCCTGGGCCACGGGGGCTGGCGTACAGTTTTAAGAGTTCCTCTTTTTGCTAACATATGTCTAGCCTCCTGCAGGGACAGTCTTTGAGAATGGTTTCCTGCCCTCTGAGAATACAGGAAGTGTCATTAAGGAATTCTGGGCCGTGCTGCTTGCCTTGCATGGATTTGGTTTGGGTTTTTTTTTTTTTTTTTTTACTGCAACTATGTTCATTAAAGAGGTTTGTGCCAAGTTCCTATTGTGGCATCCACTGAAGCTGGCTGGGACTAGAGAAGGGGGCCCAGCCCTTGTAGCAGATGAGAATCCTCAGGGGGCTTTTAAATAATACTGATGCCCACACCCATCTCCCAACAGTTGAATCGGACTCCTGGGGAATGGGCCAATGGGAGTGGGGCAGGCAGGGACTCAGGAATTTTTAAAGCTCCCTCAGTGCTTCTCATTGTCAGCCCATTTTGTAATTCTTTACTTTAGAAGGTTTCTGGGACAGCTGGATGACCTTGTGTGAGTGTGTAAGTGTGTGTGTGTGTGTGTGTGGCTTTCTCTTCATAGTGATGGTTAGCTAACAGACTATGGCAAACGCCTGTCTGATGGTTTGTTTAAAGAGTAGGAGCGATGCATTTATCCTCACATTACTGTCCCTCTTGCCCAGTCCCCAAGAGAGCCAGCTGCAGTTAAAGATGTGCTGCTTGGAGAAGGGGACAGGTGCAGCCCTGGTTGGGCCAAGACACTCAGTCTGACCCTCATTCGTCCAGTCCTCTGACACAGTGGCAGAACCTTCATGCTGAAAACACAATCACTCTCAGAACCCTGATTAAGAAATAACATTTTAAGTATGACCTTGATTATGGCAAAGAACAAGGGCACCTCAGAAGAGTGACTACAATAGCTATTACAAGATGAAATAGAATCAGAAGTGACATTCTTTTAACTGCTTAGGTTTAGGTTAGACCATGATGCCAGAAAGATGGGTACAGGTACCTTTCTCTGGTCTTCTTGATTTGAGTGAAGCAATTACAAAAGAGTGTGCATGCTAACAATAGGAAGTTGTTATTCAACCATTCTTCAAGCGTAGAACAGAAAATCTAATCAATTTGGCCTTCAGTGAGCTGCTATTGCAACTCTTACAGAGCTTTGTGAGCTTGATAATATTATTAACCTTGTTTGTTCTATAATGGGTAAGGGCAACAAGGGCCAGTCTTTGAATTGTGAGTTTTTGTGTCTTTTGCTCTCTGGCTATGCTCAGCTTCCTGTGACCTCCCCACTCCCATCCCAGTGTTATGTCTCTATTCTCACTTTTGCACAGAAACCTAAAGATGAAAGGCCTGAGGGGTTGTGAAGAAGGATAGGGAGAGCCAGGTTCAAGAGAAAACAAATGTGCTTGTTATGTATACGCAGATAACACACATGCAGCCAGCACTCTCAAAGCTCAACAGTAAGCATCATCAGCAACAGGAGAATTCTTTCAAGCGCTAATCTTATGAAAGGATTACAGGTCACTGCTCACCTGAACATGTGCGTGAGGCTACGCTGCTAATGTCAAGTAAAATGGAAGGCATGAGAGACCTAAACACACACCTTTTCATCCATGGACAAATAATCGCAGACCATGTTGCTTCACCCACACAGTAAGCCTTATGAATAGAAATGTAAACAGAGGCCTGGTCTTTGAATTTGAAAATAAGCTGTAGAGGGAGAGCATTGGTTTTTGGATTTGGTGGACATGGGTACATATTCCAGCTCTGCTCCTTACAAGCCCGGTGGCCTTGAGCTTGTGATACGGACTCACTATGACTCAGTTTCCACATTCAGTTCTCTAGTTTGAAAGATTTATCATGTACAGAGTACCTACCCATTACAAAGCCTTCATAAATAGTTATTTTTATGATTCACTGTGGCTTTTGCAGGTATTTTAGTTTTCAGACAGAAACATCACGTGGAAAAATAACACTTTCAGCAAATTAACAGGAGTCTTCCCAAAATATTATGGATTAAGATTTCATTCAGTCTTTTAGAATTTGCTTGCAGACTTAGCAGGATTTTTGCATAGACTTGCCTTCTCACTGGACTGGTAGATGATGCAAAGATGGACAATTGATAAAAGCTCTGCTTTTGAAAACCATTTTCTTGGTAATACCTGCAAGTGCTGGTCACTATAATAAGGTTCTCATGTCTTTCAAGGGCAAACATTTAAAGCTCTTCTTTACCTCCAGGATCTTTGATGAGAAGAAAAATATTGATCTGTGAGGAGAGGGAGGGCAGTCTTGGGTTACAGATGCTAATGTTCTGAATGACTCTTAATTGCATTAAAAAGTTAGACATAAAAATGTCTTAAGATCGAAAATTTTTCTTGGACTACAAAGTAAGGACTCACCAAGGAACTAAAAATAAAGCAGATAAATCACTGAAAACCTTCCAAGAACACCTCTGTGTGAGAACATAATAGAAATAGGCTACTGTGTCCAGGTTGGGAAGTGAGCCATTGGGTGTCTCATCATGAAGGT
Organism: Murina feae; assembly: GCA_004026665.1. Lineage (NCBI taxonomy): Eukaryota > Metazoa > Chordata > Mammalia > Chiroptera > Vespertilionidae > Murina > Murina feae. The sequence continues at coordinate 55,837 of PVJC01000039.1, forward strand.
CCACTGTTGCCTGTAACACTGGTAATCATCCCTTCAGGTGTCTTAGTGTCCTTGATCCCATTGTACCAATGCTGGCATTGAGGCCAGCCATACTGAACAGGCGTATGGGTTGGGGATGAATCCCAAGAACTAAGTGGAATCATATGATATCAAATCATTAAGGACTTGGAGAAATTTAAAAAAATGACACAGTTGTACCAATGAAAAGCTTTAACAACCATCATGTCCAAATCCTTCACTTTTAAAAACAAGCAACCTTTAGTCCAGGGAAGTGAAACCACTCACCTGAGATCATACTACTGGTGAATTATTCACTCCATCATTTTAGTGCTTTTAGACCCAGCTTCAATTTGTCAGAAGATGAACTGAAACTGACAGGACTTTTCCATTTCAGTGGTGGTGTATGGAGCTTCACACCATACTGTCGAGATTATGAAGTGTTTGGTTTCTATAAGTTAATGCTCTTAAGGTTGGCTTATTCATTTTTACTTAATGAGTATAAGTCATTTTCCTATGCAGCACTGTCTTATGGGAGGGACTTCTATCACATCTGTATAAAAGCCTAAGCAACTGGCCGACCAGTCAACTGGCCAGTAGCTATGACATGCACTGACCACCAGGGGGCAGACATTCAATGCAGGAGCAGAAACCATAAGCATGGAAACATGGAACACAGACTGATGAATCTCAGAGGGAAGGGGGAAAGAGGGAGGAGGGGAAGAAATTAAAAAATCTTATATGCATACTAGAGGCCCACTGCATGGATTTGTGCACTGGTGGGGTCCCTCGGTCTGGCCTGTGGGAATCAGACTGAAACTAGCTCTCTAACATCCCCTGAGGGGTCCTGGATTGTGAGAGGGCACAGGCCAGGCCAAGGGACCCCACTGGTACACAAATCTGTGCACTAGGCATCTAGTGGAAAAATAATGGTGATTTTCCTTAGTCAACAATTTTAGCTTTCTGGGGCCTGGTGTTTTGTTGTTTGTTTGTTTGTTTGTTTTTTCATGTATTTTTATTTCAGAGAGGAAGGGAGAAGGAGAGAAAGTTACAACAACAATGAGAGAGAATCATTGATCAGCTGTCTCTCACATGCCCCACACTGAGGATTAAGCCTGCAACCCAGGCATGTGACCTTGACCAGAATCAAACCTGAAACCCTTCAGTCCACAGGCTGATGGTCTTTACACTGAGCCACACTGGTTAGGACTCTGAGGCCTGTTTTTGTTTTTGTAGGGGCTTTTTCTTTTGCTACATTTACATTTATCAAGATATTATCAACAATTTTAAGTGTACAGTTTGATGAACTTTAGTAATCATGTGTGGTCATATAAACCACCACCAAAATCAATATGCAGAACACTCTCCTCATCCTGAAAAAGCTCTCCTGCCCCAATTTGTTCTCACTTCTCTCTCCCCACCTCTGGCCTCTGGCAACCACATATCTGCCTTCTCTCACTAAAATTTTGCTTTTTTTTCTAGAATTTTATATACATGAAAAAGTACAGTCTTTTGTGTCCAACTTCTTTCTCTTGCATAACGTTTTTGAGATTTCATCCATGTTGTTGCATGCATTAATACTTCATTTATTTTGATTGCCAGAATAGCTCATTGTATATAGGACACAGGATATACAATTTGTTTATCCCTTCCCCATTGATGGCCATTTGAGTTGTTTCCATTTGGAGCTATCAGGAATCATCTTAGCCAACAGTTTTATCCTTGATTTCTCTCAGTCACCTAATACCTTGGCTCAGGCTCTAATTTTTATGATCTTAGATGGTTTGCCATCACTACTACAGTGAAACATTTTCAAAAACTGCTGCTGGGGTGGAGATGTTGACCCCTGATCTTCCTATCTGTGACTTTGGAAGTGATCTACTGATAGAGAAGCAGCAATGTCAAGGCCCCAAGCTGACATGATGGTCTGTTTAGTGTGCTATAATGTAATGTAATGTCAAACCCTCGGGGACATGACAGAGTGCAACAAAATGCAGTATCCAATATTTATAGTAAATAGAGTTGAGTGGTTTTTTATCTTGCCTTGTAGAAAAGTATACACACTCTGTTTTTTTTCACCCATTCTAAGTGTCCAGTGGGTGGAGAGGGAAGCCTGGTGGGGATACAATGCCAGTCTGGTGCCACTGATGTGGAACAGCCTGGGATGAGTTAGCACTTAGACCTAACAGGAGAGACTCTCCTGAAAAATGTGCTGTCCCCCTGTTATAATTCACCGTAATGAGCGGGGAACAAAAGGTTGTGAAGGAGAGTGGTGACTGATGGCCGACATGGCCACCCCATGCTGCAGCTGGCGCGGCTCCCGCTGGCGAAAGGCATAATATATTATTGCTCCAGGTCACATAGTGGTAAATGAACACTTACGGCCGCTATGGCAACTGGATTGATTATCACAGCTATCTCAGGACCAGCCTGGCCCAGCCTTACTAGTGAGCACGTGCGTCCCTGCCGTGCTTCAGTCAGAAGAACACCTCAAAGGCAGTCTGCACAGACCGAAATATCTGATGACTGCAAGTCCCTCCTCTCCAGCCCCTCCAGTCCAGTAGAGACTTCGGGTAAGGCTGGCCCAGATGTCTGGGCCTCTCAGAGGAGCAAGGCAGGTCCACCCTATTAAAACAATGCCCACTTTATTGTGAGAGCAGGACAACTATTTGTTGAATACAATGAAATGAGAGAATCTATAATTGCCATGCCAAGAGGTCTCTGAGAGAGTGCTTAGTGCAAAGTGGGAAGAGAGGATGGGGAGGCTGAGGGGGATATGAGGAGCTGGGATGCCAGGCAGGAAGTCTGAGAGAGAAAAGAGGAAAACACACTATTTCAAGTTAAAATGGATCACCTTGATGAAGCTATTGCTGCTCACGGGACTTTTACATGTTTGGAAGCACGCTGCTCAAATAAGCTTGGTTCATTTTAGAAGCAGGTGATAGGCCAATTCATTTTCTTTTAATCTACAGACATTGGTTGGAATTTATATATAAATGTTCAAGTTTTCCAATAGCCAAGGGAAAAGGAGCAATCTGTGTCCTCACCGGCAAATCTAAGCAGAGTTGTACTAATGTTCTAAATACACTCAATTACTATTTTTAGTTTTTTCCAGTATTTTATTTAAAATGTCAAAATGAGCCCTAGAAGGTAGCTAAATGGTTAGAGCATCTGCCTGGGGACTGAAGGGTCCCAGGTTCTATTCCCAGTCAAAGATATGTACCTTGGTTACAGGCTCTATCCCTGGCGCTAGTTGGGGTGGGTTGAGGGAGACAACCAATCGTGTCTCTCTCACGTCAATATTTCTCTGTCTCTCTCCCTTCCTTCCAATCTCTTTTAAAAAATCAATTATCAGGTCAGGATTAACAAATAATAATAATAATAATAATAATAATAATAATACAAATAAAATTAAAGAAAAATGTCAAAATGAATTTTCCCCTTCTAGTTTACATAAATTGATCTCAATATGTAGCATATTGAGGGAGATGATGGATAGCATTAGTGATGCATTAACTTTCTGTTTTGATTGGCAGAAGATTTACTGTTTGGAATTTAAATGTCAAGGTATTTTAATTCTTTGCATATTACCTCTAAGCCAGACCATCCACAGTGGCAACTCAGGTGGCCTTCACCTTCTCTGTGTTTGAACACAGACAGCTTGCAGCCTTCCATTGTAGGAGCCTAATGACATGGTAATAATAACCTTTATTAATTATGGGAAATGGATGAGGTAGTGAAGGCTGACCGGTATTTCTCAAATTTTTCTTCATTATTGCTTCCCAAAGAGCCTTTTTAAAATATTGTTTTTCCTGGTTACCCTCCTGCTAAAATTTTAGTTCCACAAATACACTATATTCTTTTTTATGTGTTGTGTGTATAGCTGTGCTTTATACATAAAAAGGGTAAGATGTTTTTACCCCCAAGAACCAATTATCTACCTAAAAATGAATGAGCTAGAAAAACCTGGGCTCAAATTCTGCTTTTGCCAATTATCTCTCTCGATGCCACACGTTTCTCTTCTTCACCAACAATAGAGATGTTAGTATCCACTCAAGGGGTTTCTAGCACGTAAGCAACCAAGGCATGTTATTTGTCATTGCTGTCTTTGTTATGTATAGATATTTTATGTATGGTGTTTTCATTGACCCTAGCTAACTATAAGCCTCCAATGTATGTGGGTTTATATCACATTATTGCAAATGCCATCCTCACTTGATGGCTAACATCATGGATGGTCAGAGTGGTTTGGTGATGTGCTCAAGGTCATGTAAATAGTGACACATGTTGGAGCTGAGACTTGAACCCAGGTGTTGTAGTTCAAAACTCTCTGCTTGACAGCTATCTTGGATGCACCTTGCTGTGCATGATGGTACCAGACTCTGTTGTGTTATGACGACCCAAATTGGAGTTCAGGGAATTGGAGGAATCACCATTGAGACTGGACTTTAAGGACAGCCATGCATTTTCTGCCCCAATGTGCAGAAGAAAGAATTATCAAGGTTTTCAACCAAATAGTCACACCCAGTTTCAGGAAATCTGTGACAAGCTTTTCCTGTGCTGCGTGGTATCTTCTGGATTTAATGAGGCAGGATTTCCCAAGCTTGGAAGGGCTTGTCTTTTCAACTGGATGAGGGTAAGTCTTTTCTCACCAAGATAAAAACCTTAGGAAGTGAACAATAATAATCACTCAGAAGAAATACTCTTGAGCAACTACCATGTTCAAGCTCAGTGTGAACTGCCTAGAAGCATTCACAGAGTGCCTACGCTGGGCGTCACAGCCTCCTCAGTCCTCCTGAGAAAGGCTGTGCAGCAGAGGGGGCCGGGCTGAGTTCCAGTCTGACTTCTTGGGTTCAAATTCCAGCCTTGCCATTTGCCAGCTATGTACCTTGGTTTGTTCTTGTTTTATTCTATGATCAAACACAAAAGCACCACTTACAGTGTTCAGCACATATTAACTAAACATTTGCAATTATTGTCACTAGATAAAAACACACACCCCTCCCTTACCAGAGCATAAGATCTAATCCTGTTCCTATCTGATCACCATACCCTTATTCAACACAGAGCTTTGTATCTGTTGAAGTGGTTTTACAGAGTCCTTGCTATCTGGAGATTTCTATCATCTTCCCTTGCCCCATCAAAATGCCTTACACATTTCAAGAGTATAAACTATTCTTTTTTCTAACTAAGAGAGATTTAATTCTCCGCACAAGAAAAAGAGGATGCATAGAGGACAAGGGTTTGTTTTTGACCATTGTCACTGCATGGTCAAGGGCAGCGCATGTTGCTAAGGTGCAGTGATCTGCTGTGGTTATTCCACATTGCTCTCCGGGATGGAGAGAACACGGTGATCTGCATTTGAGATCCTGGGTGGTAGTGACATGGTGGGGAGGGTAGTGAGGCAGGTGTTCTCACTTTTGTAGCTAAAGAGATTGAGGGCCTGACAGGTGTGTAAGGATGCCCTCCGCCTCTCCATCCTGGCTCTTTTTGTGCTGCTAATCACACCAGATCTCTCCAGCAGAGCCACTCCACAGGTTGCCAAGCACCAGGCTAAGCTGAGAACTGGGGGAGAGTAACCTAGATTGTTCCTGCTAAGAGAGGGCTGTTATGATCAGCCAAAAGGGAAACTGTAAGGGGTGAGGCAAGTGACGCTGCTCCCAGAGATGGGTGTTCCCTTTACCCAGAAGAGCTCCTCACTGGACCATAGGACATCCGTAAGGCTTGAATCCGGTGTGGCTGTCTTTCTGCTGGATCTTTGCTTGGGGACCCTGATGACTGCTCTCACGTGGAGACTTCCCTGTGGCTAGTATGATCCTGGTGAACCCTGAGGCTCTTAATTGCAGGGCAGGGAAACCCTTGGGAGTGACACAGAAACTTCAGCTGGTGATGAATTCAAAGTCAATTTCAGTTTACCCAACTCAAAGAGTTTTGGTTCAGACGCACTCTGTAATTGTTGTCTTCCATCCACAGCAGACAAACATATTCTCCAGAAAGGGCAAAGCTAAGTATCTTGAGAAGAGCACAAATCTTAGGAATGACCTGCCTGCCCCCGTTTCAAAGGGTCATCTTTTGCTGATCATCTGTGCATCGTCTTGGTAAAGACCACCCCACCCCCAAAGCAATGAAAGCGGAAGCTGGCACTTTGAGTCTGATATTTTATTTATTTGTACTGGCAGCTTTATGTACAGTGTATTTTCTCTATTTGGGCCTCAAGGCTGGTTAAGCAAAAGGCGGGAAACATAAATAAGTAATAGAGAGGGCTGTCCATTTATAGGCTTTCAAAGGTGACCTGGTTTTCTGTTCCAATGTGAACATTAGTGTTGCATTAGAGTAATATTCAGCCATAAATGTTTTGCTGGTGCATTTGGTGGTGATAATCAAGAGAGACATATTCATGTTCTATTTTTGTAATAAAAATTAAGAAACCTCAGCCACACCAAGGGCCCCTGTTGGCATTGTGAATGCCATGAGCCCAAGCAGTCCATTTTCCTCAGATTGTATGGGATCACTGTGTTCCTCTCTGCTCTTCTCCAGTTTCTGGTTAGTATTAAACAACTCTTTGTGAGGAATTAACTCTGGCTTTGCTCCCAGTGAGGAAATGTCTACACAAAGCCAGAATACCTAGCCAATTGCAGGCAAACGGGTTATTTGGTGTAGTGCAGGAACAAATAACTGGTTGGCAAGCCAATTCTTCACTTTTTGATGGCTTCCCTTGGCATGAGAACAGCCTTCTGTAGTGCATGGTATAAATGCTTATGAGGTCCTTTTAGCTATTCATTCAGAAAATATTTCCTGAGGGCTTACTCTGGGATGCATTATTTCTGAAGTTATATCTGGGGATAATAATAATATCTAATGCTCAGATTTATATAGATTAAATAAGTTAATATGTGTAAAAGCTTTAATACAGAGCCTGGCACACAGGGCTTGGTCAATTCGAGCTTGGCTATGGAGTTCAAGTTTTATTTTATAGACGAAGAGGAGGCAATGGAGTCAATAGCACAGGCAGGTCTATACTTCTGAAAGGTGACTTCTGTGACAGAGTTGGAGAGGATCTTACTTGAGAGAGGAGAGGCAGGGAGACAGTCTCATATCTTTTGTCCAGCCTCTGGTGGCTCCTTCCACTTGCCTTTCTTGGGGTAGCCTCTAACAGTTGTTTTCACAGTGTGCCCCCAGACCAGCATCACCTAGGAGCTCATTAGAAATGCATGCTCTTGGGCCCTATCACAGAGCTACTGAGTCAGAGACTCTGGGGTATGGGCTCAGCAATCTGTGTTCTAACAAACCCTCTTGATCAGTGGTTCTCAACCTTCCTATTGCCGCGACCCTTTAATACAGTTCCTCATGTTGCGGTGACCCCCAACCATAAAAATTGTTTTCATTGCTACTTCATAACTGTGATGTTGCTGCTGTTATGAATCATAATGTAAATATCTGATATGCAGGACATATTTAGGCGACCCCTGTGAAAGGGTCGTTTGACCCCCAGAGGGGTCGCGACCCACAGGTTGAGAAAAGCTGCTCTTGATGCTTGCTAAAGTCTGAGGACACTGGGCTAGGTTCTTAAGGAAAAGTGGGAAGTGGGAAGGAGAGCTTTTCGAAACTCTTCCTCTTTACCCCTTTGGATGCCATGGGACCAGCATGGGGCAGGGATGCAGCTTTGGGGAGGTTCTCCACATGAGGCAGGCCAGGTGACAATCTCCTTGCTAGCTGGACACACAGAAGCAGAAGCCTCATTAATGTAGATCAGGGCCACTTAGTGAGCACAGCAAAAACCAACCCTCAAAGCTCCTGCTGGCTTGCTGCCCAGAGGGCACTGTGGCCCACCTCTGTTGATACATATGGTGTAAGCTGTAGTGGTACTAAGCTAAGTAGGTGTTTCTTAGCCAGAAAGACTGTCAGCTGCAAGACCCCAGTGCACCCCTTATCACACTGAGAAATGAGGGAGGTCATGCGCTCTGGTCCCTTTCAGAGCGGATGCTGCAGCTGGTTTGTAGGAGTCTGTGCGTACACCCAAGATATTGCATGGGCATCAGCATGGATTGCACCAGTGCTTCTATCCTTTTCCAGGGGAAAGCTTGTGGCCAGGCCGGTTTTTACTGCCAATATGCAGCCACCTCTGGAATGAAATACCACAGCTGTAGATAATTTTAGAATGCCCATCTAGATTTTTGTGAATTCAGTCATTTGTTCCTTAGTACTAACTTGTGTAAACTGATACAATGGGAAATAAAACAAGAATAAGACAGGACTCTCACCTCCCACTGTTCTTTAAGGAGTATGCCATCTTTAAGTAGAAATACATCACCCACACAAATGCTGGATGTTTAGAACAAGGTTCTGTGAGTCAATAGGAAGGCACCAGCAAAGTGCAATGCAAGAGATCAAAGGGACCTCCTAAGAGATGGCCTGGGGAAATGGGATGGAGGAGGTGGTAACATTTGATCTGGGTCTTGAAGGGTGGGCAGAATTTCAAGAGACAGAGAAAAGGCATTTCAAGTAAAGGGACCTGAGAAATCCTGGGGGATGGGAAGCATACACACTCCAGGTAAGAGTGAGTGGTTAAGTCGGTCCAAAATACAAAAATAGAGTAATGGAGGAAGATGAGCCTTGAAGGATAGCTTGGGCCTTGAATACCAGGCTAAGGAGATTGGCTATGATTCCATAGGTTGGCGATCCCATGGAGAATCTAGGCTAGGAGATCAGTATGATGATCATGGCACCAGAGAATAAATGGGCTGAAAATGGGATTGGAATGGGGAGGACTTGAGGCTACTGAGAGGAGATTTGCTCAGGGTCCTAGCCCTTGGAAACAGCAGAATCAAAGCTGGAGCTATTTCTCTGTCCTCATCTTCATGACTGTGGAAGGCAACTCAGAAGCTTCTGGTAAGGAGGAATGAGCCTTTAAATTGAAGGTCTCTTGATATGGAAAGCCATCAAAACTCTCTAGGGCTTGGGAGGCAAGAGAGAGAGCCTGAGAGATGTCAGCTATTTTCTGCTCCATCCACCTTGGTGTCCTGTCAGAAAGAGTGGTTCTCCCTTTATAGATGAACACCAGAGGTCCTCAGTATCCCATGCCAGCCAAGCCCAGAGCATCTCAAGAATGGCACAGAGCCTTGGCACAGGCTGGGCCTTGGGCTTGGTTCTGACTCAGAGGAGTCGGAACCACCTACTGAGTCATTTGCAGGAGCTGTGGTTTCCTGGGTGGCTTCCCAACCAGTTACCCACCCTGCCAATGGTTGGTAGCATTCGAGATCTGAAGGGAGCCGTGCAGTCACTGTGCCATGGCTTCAGGCAAATGCAAAATTGCACATCTCATGCTGTTGCATGAAAATCATTTCCTTGCTCTACATAGAGAAACTTGGCACTTGGCAGTAATAGAGAAACAGATGAAACTTTTTTTAGTTACCTGCTAGCTATTTGATCTTAAGAAGGCCTCAGTTTCCATAACTATTAATGAACAGTTACAACTTGAATGAATTGATGGTTCCTATTGGTTTCTCTTTAGGAAGGTCCAGAATGCCCCAGGGTTGACAAGAACCTGGGGGTGGGGGTAGGGGTGAGGGAGAATGGATTGAGCAAAAAAGGAAACAAGAGGAGAAAGAACTCATGGGCATTGACAACAGTGTGGTGATGGGGAGCGGGTATGTGGAAGAGAGTACGTGGAGGATAAATGGGGACAGGAGAAAATAATAAAATGAAGAGGGGGAGAGAACCTGCCTTCCCCTGCAACCATTGCTTGAGGATCTTGGTGGGAGTGGAATTATGCCAAGTCTGCTCATGGCACCTCCATTTCTTCATCTGCTGCCTCTCAAGCAACTTTGCTTTCTTGGGTCTCCCAGATTCTCTCATAGTAATCTTTGAAATTTCAAACACTATGACATCTTTTCACTTAGAGATACCATTGTTTGTTTTTCAGGGTGAGTTAAAAGAAAGTGGTACTGTTGTGTTATTCCAAATAGAAGCTACCACTCTACTCCCACTGTTGAAAAAAAATTGGGGGGGAAACATCTCTTGATTTAATATTTTTTTAGAGATTGCTTTTAGAACTTATGATTAGAAGAAGTCTCATTGATAAACTCCAGACCCTAATTTTTAGCATTTAGTTTATATCAGCAATTTTTAACCAATGTGCAGCAAGAATTTTGAAAACATGCAATACCTGACTATTTAGTCAGGGGACCTGATTTCTTTTCCCTTAGATTGCCAAATTTAAAAAAAAAAAATGGCAATAGCCAACACAATAGCCATCCAATGTGAATGAATCAAAAGTATACCTATTTTTTGTCGGATTGGCAAAAAAACATATTTCTTGGTGTGCTGCAAAATTTAAGTAATTAGTTTGTGTGCTATGAGATGAAAACAGTTGAAAGTCACTGGTTTACATTTAGCTGAGTGCCAGGCTAATATAGTGACTTAACATGGCTCCTAACATTGAGCTACTGTTGATCAAATGAGTATATAACTAGAGAACTCTGCCAACTCTTTTGGAACTAAGCTATTATTATTCTAAGCAGAATAGCTTGGGGAGAGGGCTGAGATGTTTGCCATTCCAAATCCCTTCTTTGCCCTCCCTTCCATTTGGTTCAGAGGAACCCACAGAGGCCTGTAACCTGTAAGGACTTCTCCCATCAACCCCTCTCTCTCTATGTGTGTGTGTGTGTAGAGGGAGGCACATTTGGCCCTGTGCAAGGCACTCGCATGGGAACATTAAGTCTTGGCACCAAACACACAACTTTTGATACCAATACCTGTTTTCTGAAGGCAAAATAAGGCCTCCAGTCAAAAAAAAAAAAAAAAAAAAGATAATTGAGTGTTGAGACTTGAAAGACTCCAGGACTCTGGGAAATTGGCAGGACTAGATCTCTGGAAGCTGGAGCCTCTCCTTCCCCTGCAGCTATAAGCCAGGTTCTGCCTCCCCTGAGCCAGAAGAGTGAGGAAGAGGGATGTCCAGTGGTGGCCAGGGGTCCAGTGAAAGTCTGTGGACTGCCCTTTCCCTTCTGGAGTGGGGCCTCTGTACCTCTGGTCAGCGGGCAGCCCACCTCCCAAGGCCTCATACCTCCTGCAGGTCCCTGCCCCACTACAGGCCTTTCTGCAGCAATAGTTAGATACACCCTTCAATTTCCCAGGTGCAGTTTCTTCACAGAAGAGGAGTTCTCCCTCAGATCCTTGACCAGTCACCCTTCCATATGGCTTTCCCCTACCCTTTAAATTACATTAGGTCCTTGGTTTACATCAGAGATCCCTTCCTAAGGTGCGACATAATGCAATATTCAACCTAAGTTGGAACCCACCTACATAAGCACCTACGTCACTCACATGGAGCACATGCACAGCAGTAATGAAGTGAAACAGTAAAAAAAAATTAAAAGAAAGATAACAATTCTTGACCTTGTGGGAATTTAAATAATAAAAAAAGACATATATGTACATACGTCAAAATGACAGAACTATTTTTTTTATAAATAAATGGGAGATGGCGACGTGGCCACGAAACAACAAGTCCGAGGTAACCTGAGGACTGTCTGTACACATGTGTGGGGTGAGTCCCTCTTTCTACACAGTAAAGAGGAAGCACTCATATCCTTTCTCCACAGGAAAATAGGCCACTTCTGCTTTCAGAGACACTTGCTCATCTGACTCTCAGCCATAAGCGGGAACTTGGGGCCTCACCTGGGCAAATGTGAGGCCATTTCCTTGTTGTCCAGACTGTTTGTACCCTACCCCTGTCAGCCCCGGACTAGGCCCTGGGGCTCCCAGGTGAACAATCCCTGATGGCTCTTCATGGATCTCAGCCTCTACAGGTTAGCATGGAGCAGGTGATGACAGCCACTCATATACATGTGACCACGGGTTAGCATGGAGCAGGTGATGACAGCCACACATATACATGTGACCATGGGGGTGAGTCCCATTTCACCATGGCCAACCGGTGGGGAATCTGCCTTCAACACTTCAAGGAAAGAATGTAGAAATCTCAGATCTCTCATGAGTTGGGCACCATTAATGCCAAAGTGGGGAAGGAATATCTCATGTCTAATGTGTCAGGTCATTGGCAAGGGGATGCCAGACTCCTGGCCCCTCACTTCTGTAGGTGTTCTCTGTTAGAGAACCCCAGGGTTCTCTCAGAGCATTTATCACACTGTGCCATCTGGTGCTGGGTCACTTGTGTGTTTATCTCCTCTCCCTGATGGGGAAGGAAGGGACCAGGGTATATCTTCCTCTCAAACCAACCCCTCATAGCCCACAGAAGGTGCTTAAGAAGCTGGAGCTCTCTGTCTCTTCACTTGTATAAACCTTGGAAGTAAAGGCAGGAGGATATGCATAGCTTCCTGCCTTCTGCTCACTGGTGACTAAAAGGGCACACCCCAGGGGTTGCAGTGCTTATTGGCTGGCAGAATATAGGGGAGTGGGAGGAGACCGGAATATCGGGTCTTCTGTGCACATTGAGTCTTTCTGTTTGCACATGCTCTCCAGAATTCAAGTAGGCAAAGTGATGGGTTAGAGTTGAGCTGTCAAACATGGAAGCCACTGACCACATGTGACAGCTTAAATTTCAATGAATTAAAATTAAGTCAAAGTAAGAAATTCAGCTCCTGTCTCACACTAACCACGTTTCAAGTATTTGATAGCCAGAAGTGACTGCTGGCTATGGTGTCGGTGCTGATATAGAGCATGTCCATCATCTCAGAATGTTCAAGTAGATGGCACTATATCAAGTGGCTTTTATTTTAATTGATTTTTGAGGGGGGGGGCAGAAGGAGGGAGTGAAAGAGAGAAACATCCATTTGGTGTTATTTATGCATTCATTGGTTGATTCTTGTATGTGACCTGACTCAGGATGGAATCCACAACCTTGGAGTGTAGATTCAACACTCCAACCAACTGAGCTATCCAGCCAGGGCCAGTAAGTGGCTTTTCTTGATTCAAACTGTGTGCCACAAATCATATGTATCTGCATATTCAAAAGCAAAGGGAAAGGAGATCTTGTCAAAATACAAATTCGCTGCTTGTTCGCTCCTGAGTCCAAATCTCTAGAGGTTGGGAAAAGCTTAGAATCTATATTTTAACACCCCCACGAGACACTTGCACAAACTCGCATTTCAGGATCAGAACTCCAAGGGATGCCAGAAGTTGAGTAGCAAAGCTGGAAAACCTCTGGGTACAGCAGTCCTGGGCATCTGAGATGACTTGTAGGACTTTCCACTCCAGTATAAGGTTTCCTAGCCCGACATATCCAAGAGTTGCGACTGGGGCCTGCAGACTGGCAACTGAGGGCACCATCTCAGTAAAGAACTGGCTGCTCTTCCACCAAGTAGTAAATAATGAAGAAAGAGGCTGTCCTGGCATTATCTGCCCCCTTTTCTCTTGCAGAACCAGGAAGATGGAAATAAACTCCCTGATCCCCTTGAGCATGTTTGAGTCACAAGTACCTTCCCCCTAAAATAAATTTATTTCCTGCTGCCTTCATCCCAACAAAGACCAGCCAGTGATGAATACTAGACTTCATAGCTTATTTGTCAAAGCAGCATACCTGTGAGGATTCCTGTGGAAGATAAATTTTTGTTTGGGGGAGGGGGGGACCTGGAGGAGGAGGAACCTGGCCAGGAATAAATCTTAACATGTTGCACCAGACGGTGAATGAGCGTTTGCCTCACAAGGCTGGCTCTCCTGACAAGGTATGATAAATTACCCTCTTTGTTGACACCTTCATTGGGTTATTTATGGCTCATTAATTGAACCAAAAAGGGACCTTGTAGACCCAGCAGGGGCACCTTACAATGCTCCTCCAGTGGACCCAGCTCAAAGAGAAGAACAAAGGAGGGAGAGGGGGAGGGGCGCACTAGTGTGTCAGCTCCTTGGCTTGAGATAGTCTTCACCAAAGGATTCAAGGTTTGTTTTTTAAAAAAACAACCACCTATGGCAGCTCAGGTGAGCTGCTCTAGAGATGAACTCCTCAGTCCCAGCCTGTGCTGCTGTCTGGCGTATTTTAGAGAAGCCTGGGCCTGGAGCTGAGTACGATTGCCACCATGTTTGCTTTGGGCTTGGCTAGAAAGTCAGCATGGCACATGAGACCATTCCAGGATCTGGACACAGTGCCAACTTGTTCACATGCTTGCTGTGGGACTTTAGGGAGGGCCAGATCTTGAAGAGGCTCGTGTGACATGCAGAGGAGCCTGCTCTTTGTCTGGAAGGCAGTGAGGAACAGTTGGAGATTCATTCAGAGGAAGGGCATGGTCAGATCAGTGTTTATGGAGATCTTCTGGTGCCAGGGTGGAGTGAGCGTCAGCATGGAGGAGACGAGGGGAGGAAAAACCTGCCAGATGACTATTACAATCAGCCAAGCCAAAGAAACTATAAGCCCCACACAAAGGCATGGCTGTGAGGAAGGCAGAGCGCACAGGATCAGAAGACCGTGACTCTCATTCTGTCACTGTGCAATCTCTCAATATCCAACTGGAATTATTTTCTCTACAGTGTGTATCCCACTCCATCAAGTGAGGACATTGGACTGGACAGTCTCTAAGTCTGACTCTGACATTCTGTAAGGATTGGGTTTCTAATGTTCTCGAGCAGTTAGAAGTGGGAAGAGGGAGGGAGGTACAGGTCTGTATTGAAAACTGAGAGAAGTCTTATTTTAATAGTAATGGTTGGAATGTTCATCAACTGTATCCTGCTAAGGATATACATAGGCCCTGATAAATTAACTTTATAGCTGATGGTAGGTTAAGTGTTTTGCCTTTGTTTCTAAACTCACAGCATGGAGGTTTTTAGAACACCCATTCTGCTCCAGGCATTGATTACCTGGCAGCTAGAAGGGAAAGCACTTGGGAGAACTGGTCCCCACATGCTCAGCACTTTGTATCTACTCAGTTGTGAGAAGGATGAGCATGGTGAGTGCTAAACCCATAGAAATTCATTTCGACAATTTGGAGAGATCTTTACCCTTTTTCTCTTCCAAGGTTGCCAGTGAAATTTTTTATTTCAAAATGATAATTATTTCCCTAATACTAAAAAAGAACATGTTTTGCAAAGAGTTTCAACTGGAAAGAAAGCAAAGCAAAATATTGAAAAGAAATAAGAAATTTACTCCAAATCTCAAAATCTATGTAATAAGTTAACGTTCCTATGAGGATCCTTCCTGTCATTTCTCTAAATATAATAACCTGGATATATTTACATGTGTGGATAATATCACATAAACTATTTTTTTCAGTCATAATGTTTTCTGGACATCATTTGTGATAATAATCTGGATATATTTACATTTATGGGCAATATCACATAAACTATTTTATTCAGTCCATAATGTCTTCTGGACATTATTTGTGATATATTTGTGCATTACCATTTTTATGATGCATAGAATTTCATTCATCAGCAAGTCATAATATATTCAACTGATAAATCATTATTAATGCACATTTAAGTTTTTTCTGATTTTTCTTTTATAAACAAGACTAAAAAACATTTATATACATAAGCATTTATGCACTTGTCAAATTATCTCCTAATACAAGGGCAAAGTGTCTGCAAGTTTTAAAGTTATGCTACATATTGCACTCTAGAAAGATTTATGAACATACCTAAAATGTGATTTAGTGTCTTGTTTTACTGGAAAGCCAGTGTTCCAAGGGTTGGGTTGGGGCAAAATGGAGATAGGGAGAAGTAAGAAGAGGGAAGGAGTCACTGCCTAGCTACTCTGTATTGCCTGAACACTGCTGACTTCATAGGCCCAATGGGGAGTGGGGGTGGGGGATGAGTGAGACATTGCCAAGGGCTCATGGAAGCTGTAGAGAGTCAGGGTGCCAGCTGATGCCAGATCAGATGGGGTGCCCTCCAGGTTCTCTGGATGACTAATCCTGGATCTTGGGACATTTGGCATTTGACTAGTGATGTATCACTGGGTATCAGAGGTATGAGACATGGAGATGTGGAAAGAGCTCCAGAAGTATAGATGCATACTTGTCTGAAAAACCACCTTCTTCAGGCCCCAGTGCAATTCTTTCTGGCTCCAGATAGGGCAGCCTCCTGTCCTTGGTGTTCGAGAGCAGTTGCAATTTAGTGCACTTCATCCTACTGCCCTCAGGGCTGTCTCCATGCATGTCAGACCATGCAGGCCAGACAGGGCTTCAGCAGTTTTCATCTTGGCTTGACACCATGTGATGAGTTAGAGTAGAATTCCTCAGCCGTTGTATATGTGTTCATGGCAGGCACAGAGTTTCCATTCATTTATTCATTGCTTGTTCATTCAGAAATATTACTAAGAATGCATATTATTGCAGACACTGTGCTAGGCACTGAGAAGAACTTAATAAGAGCTTATAAGTTTGTGATGATTTCAGCAAGAAGGAATCCTGACATTCGTCAGGACGAATCCCATGTTCCTGTTGGGGAAACTAAGGCCTAGAAAAGCACAGTGCTCCACTTCTGATGGCCAGTCAGCTGATCCCTGCCTCAGTCAGGGGAAGAGAACTTTTCCTGAACTGTGGAGCTCTTGGGCCAAAGCTTCACATGGGCTTCTCTGAGGATGGCCTTGACTCCCTTCTGAGGACAGCCAGTCCTGCAGAGCCAGAGTGTATGATTGGGCCACACAGACACTGTGTTGTTGGTACTGTGGAATTCTGGATGCAGGGGAAACAGAGCTCTGCCTGTGGATGCTAATGATGTGTGCAACTCGACATCTCTGGGCTGGCCTCGCTGGTCCAGCCAACTCCTTTAGGTGTGAATGTGGAAGCATTTAAAATGCTCCTTGGAAGTTGATCCTATAGAGAGAGGATAGATGGGCTGAATGTGGGAACTTCTGAGCTGGGAGATGTTCCAACACTGAGAAACTGACAATTTGCAAAAAGTGCTGCTGAGAGAGCCTTCTAGAATGTGACTGCAGTGAGGATTCACTTGCTAAGGTGTAATGTGGAGGAGCTTTCTGAATCTTTAGATTACCTTTGAATCCTTACAAAATATTTTACCACATTAGCTGGTCTCTTCCCTATGCCACCCAGTATATTACTGCCTCACTAATTAATTTGACTGTGTATTTGTGCTTTGCTAATTAATGAGAAATCTGAAAATGGAAAGGTTAAGTGACTTGCCATGAGCTAGTAAGAGACAGAGTTGGGATTTGAAATCATTTTTCTGACTTCAAGTTCCAATGTTTTCCCAAACCTGCCTTTGCCAGCCCCTGGGTTTGTACACTGACTGGTCATATGAATGGCCATCTTACAGGGTCAGCAGGAAAGAGGCCTTTCTGCCTGGAGATTGGAAGGTGGGCTGGGAAGGACTCTGCCTTAACCATTTGGGCTTACCACAAAACATTAATTCCCTTGTATCATGGAAACTTTCTATTATTATTAAGAATTTCCTGTCAAAATACAGGTCCTCACTTCAGTAAATTAAGTATGCAACCACATGAAAAATCATATGTATTCCATTTCATTAGATTAGAATAAAAGGGAAAGGAATGGAATGGTGTGGGATGAGGTGGAATGAAATGACATAGAAAGGAAAGGAAGGGAAAGGAAAGGAAAATAAATGGATTTGTGTTCGATTAAAAATAGTATTTCATAAAACTATGAGAAGCATGATTATGAACACATAAGAAACATACTCACTAGGCAAGATTGGCTTAGTTGGTTGAGTGTTGTCCTGTGCACCACAAGGTTGCAGGTTCCATCCCCAATAGGAGCGCATGCAAAAGGCAAACAGTTGATGTTTCTTTCTCCTCCTTACATCTTCCTCTCTCTAAGTGTGTCCTCAGGTGAGGATTAAAAAAAGAAGAAAATAAATATACTCACTATATATGAAAAAAATTAGGCTCTGTCATGTAAAAAGCCTATAGAATATGGTAAGTTTAGTTTTCTTCTTTATTCTAATCTGTATTTTTATGGTTTTGTACCATGAGCTTATATTAGTGGCAATGGGTATGCAATAAGATATATATTTTTTTAAATTAGGAAACAATCCCAGCTGTTTCTTTAATGTCAATGAGTAACAATGAACAGATTAAATATAACTCAACACCTCCCTTCCATTCTCCCAGTATCTATCCATCTGGGTTATAATTTAAGCCTCAAAGAAGTCATCAGCTAACACCTTTAGGAGATGAATTGTTAACAAGCTAAGAGCCAATGTATTTTTTCTTCTAGAACAGGTTAGTACACAGGGGCCCTGAGGTGGATGACAGGAGAGAAAAGAGCAAGTGCCAAGGTGAATTTCACCACTTGGTAGGTTTTCAGAGGGCTGACCTTACCTGTGCTCACCTCTCCTTGCCTGTGCTTACCTCCTGAAACACAGCTCCTTTCCCCACCCCTAATAACAGTCGCTGTGTTCACAGCAGAGTCAGACATGGACTAAGGGGAAAGATAAGCCTTCCTAGTGACTTCTGGCTCCAGCTTCCAGCATGACTTAGTTGAACCACATCTAGCACATAGCATACCATTGGGTGTGTTAGGTGTAAGGTTCCTTTTGGTCATTCTGTGTGGGGTTGCTGCTGCTACCATTTGTGGTGAGGACACAAGCGGTGCAGAAGGCATAGGACAGCTGGCAAAAAGTTGAGTTGCTATGGAGTGTTCTGAGAGGCACTGGTGCTTTGCCCAGCTGTTAGTCTTTAGATGTAAATGAATAGATAGATCAACACAGAAGAGACTTAAGTAAATACATTCTAGAATTGGGGAGTCTTTCTTAAGACCCTGGGAAGAGACCTAGAAATTACTGGAAGCCCCCCAGAATGTAGTGCCTTGCCTGAGGTCACCCCAACAGTCAGAGGCCAAACTGCAGACCTCCATCCCCCAATCCATAGGCTCTTCTCACTCTTTTTCACTAATTTTTCCAACAGATTTGTTTTAGGGCCTACTGTAAGCCAGTACCGTGCTGGGATGGGGAATCCACAGATAAAAAAAGGAGGACCCTTCCCTAGGGGCATTCAGGATCTGGGCGGAGGAGACAGAACCATTAGCTAATTGTTTAAGAAAATGTAGTAAGATGCCCTGCAGTTCAGGAGACAATATGCTTTTTTAAGGGCTTGGCACAAAGTAGCACACTGCTTGGGCACATGATCCTGCCTCTATTCAGACTCAGAAATCAGCATCCTGGGTGTGAGCTAACACAACAAGGATAAAAATGAAAGAGCAGAGGTGAAACATGTCAAGTGAAGCTTTCACCTTCATTTGGGCAAGTTTGAAACCCTTGTTTCATCTAAAGGGCTGAGACAAGTGCAGGACACCTGCCTGTCTTCCAGAAAATGCCCTGTTCGGGATTTCTTCTGTCTGTTGTGTGCCAATAGTAGCTCTCCCATTTGTATTGAGTCTGTGGCAAAGGGTATGCCCTCTTTTGTTAGAACTAGTTTGACAGTTACAGCAGCCATCCGTGGTTCTGAAGAGTTCAGAAGAGTGCTGTGGACAGCAACTGGGTTGCTGTGTTAGGTGTGGGGTTTTTTAGAGCCTTTAAACAACCTTCTTTTCCTTCTCTACAAAAGGTTCTGTCCATACTGGCTGCACCAGTCTGCATTCCCACCAGCAGTACACGAGTGTTCCTTTTTCTCCGCATCCTCTCCAGCACTTGTTTGTTGATTTGTTGATGATAGCCATTCTTACAGGTGTGAGATGGTACCTGATTGTTGTTTTGATTTGCATCTCTCGGATGATTAGTGACTTTGAGCATGTTTTCATATGTCTCTTGGCTTTCTGAATATCCTCTTTTGAAAA
>PVJC01000039.1:75639-205792 GCA_004026665.1 Murina feae
AAGTGCCCATCAGCAGATGAATGGATTAGAAAACTGTGGTACATCTACACAATGGAATACTATGCTGCTGTAAAAAGGAAGGAGTTCTTAGCATTTGCAGGAGTATGGATGGAGCTGGAGAACATAATGCTAAGTGAAATAAGCCAGTCAATGAAAGAAAAATACCACATGTACTCACTCATCTATGGATAATAATAATAACCATTATAAACTGGTGAACAAAAATAGATACAGAGGCAGAGCAGCATCAAACAGACTGTCTAATTATAGCAACAAGGACAGGAACATTGGGCGGGGGGGTAACAGATCAGCCAAGGAACTTTTGATGCATGCATTTAAGCATAAATAATGGACACAAAACACTGGGGGGTAGGGGAGGCGGGCGGAAGGGCAGGGGAAAAAAGAGATATATGTACCAATTTTTGTAAAACTTTATGTAATAAAAAAAAAAAGGTTCTATTATTGGTGCATAGATGTCAGACACCCTCCCTGCCTATTGCCCTCATGATTTGTTAAGAGACTAAATGAATTAAGATTAAAATAATACAGCCCAGCTGGCATGGCTCAGTGGTTGAGTATCAACCTATGAACCAGGAGATCATGGTTCGATTCCTGATCAGGGCACATGCCCAGGTTGCAGGCTTCATCCCCAGTAGAGGACATGCAGGAGACAGCCTATCAATGATTCTCTCTCATCATTGATGTTTCTATCTCTCTCTCCCTCTCCCTTCCTCTCTGAAATCAATAAAATATATTTTTAAAAAAGAATAAGATAATACACACATATTTGTTTGTATCTTGTTTTGAGCAAACCAGTTATTAAAAGACATTTGAAAGGTGATCCATGAAACTTGATAGGTAGCAGCCATAGTTAACAAAAATGGTATTACAATTTTTTTAAAGAGTTATTTCTTAGAGATGCAGAGATGCAAGCTGATATATATATATATATATATATATATATATATATATATATATATATATATATATATATATATATATATATATATACATACATATATATATATACACACACACACACACTTTAAACATATAAATATACACTTTAAAATGTACCTTTTTTTATAGTTGTTGAGACAGATTTAGATAAAACAAGATTAGCCATAAGTTTGTAATTATTAATTATTGAAGCTGGTTGATGGGTACATGGGAGTTGGTTATAACTATTATATATTACACTATTCTCTTTCGTTCTGTGTATATTCAATAATTTCCATATTTGAAGCATTTAAGTAATGAATGACTATATATCAAGCAGTTACCATGTGTCAAGTTCAGGGCTAGATGTTTTATATGTAACCTCTTATATTTGCACAACATCCCTATAAATGGGTTTGTATTATATGCTGATTTATCTGATCAAGAAACTATACATAAAGTGGTTCCCCAAAGTCACACCATGAGTGGCAGAGCTGGGAACTGAACTCTGACCTTTTTCTTGAACACTTGAGTGAAGTATCACACATATACAGAAATGTGCATAAATCATATTTGTACATCTCAATGAATTTTTGTGACCACATCAAATAACCTTGCTCCTCATGAAAAAATGGAATAGTACAAGCATCCTCGAAGCCACCGCGTGACCTTCCCAGTCACATCCCTCCTCAAGGTAACCAGTGTCTCAACTGCCAGTACGCCAGGTGAGATTTGCATATATTTTGAACTTCACAGAAACAGAATCACACTCTTTTCTGTATGGCTTCTTTTCCCCAGTATTGTGTGTGTGAAGTTCATCCACGTTAATGCCTCTGACAGGTCTTTCCTTTTCATTGCTGTCTATTTCATGGCAGAAATATGCCATAGTCTATCCATTCTGTTATCGATGGAATTGGGAGTATTTCCAAGGGGTTATTATGAGTTTGAGTCTGGGAACATTCTGACACATGTCCTTGAGTTGACCTAAGTGTGTATTTATGCTGCTTGCATTCCCAGGGGTGGAATGAAAGGGTGCAAGGTGTACATAAGTCAGGAGCTCCAATTTTCCTCTTTCTGTTGTATCACCCAGTTCTCTTGAAATGGAATACAAAATTAATTCCTTTATGTGATTAGTTTTCTAAGACTGGTGAAAATATAGGGTCTTGGAAGGCTCTGAGGAATAACCAACATTGGAATTGATCCTGGAATATTCTGGTCCAACATTGATGAACCCCAAGTCCCAATCCAGACCTCCAGTGCTTCATGAATCTCCCTTGAAATAACTGTAGTGCAGGAAAAGCTTTTGGAAGTGCCCTGCATCTGTGATTTAACATAATAGCACATCATTCTAGGACACCAAAAATCATATAACAAACAAATATGAATACTGTCATCCAGTCCATCAACAGAAAAAATTCATAAAATAAAAATTTTAATAAAAGCTAACTTGACATTTAGTGCACTTGAAGATTTGTCAATATTGTAACAATGGTATCATTACAGTTTCATTTTGGAGGATGGAAAGTAGCTATCATAATAGCTCATGGTTAATTTAGAATCCCAGGGAATGGGCTTCTACCCTCGGTTAGGTGGGTCATCCTCATCCTTCATACCTATACCCCCAACTATTCTTCCTAGGAGTTCAATTGGGGGGGCTGCTAAATCTTGGTGACCTCATGTCTGAGAGAGACCTAAAATGGGTAGCCAGGTGACCGTGATTGTCTGAGGCTGTGGTTGATGTGGAAGAAAAATAAATATGTGCTTTTAGATACAAATGAGAATGGATTCAAACCCCATGTCTATGTATTATTTGACCTTGAAAATATTGCCTAGTTCCAAATCTCTGCTTTCTTATCTGTGAGAATAAGGATGACAAAATCAATTTTAGAAAAAATTAGAAAGATGATAGAGGTGAATTATAAAATGAGAGAGAGAGTCCACACACAGCACCAGGCATACTGCCACCATCTGGGAAATGTCAGCTGCTTTCCTTTGCTTTTTATCAAATGTGCTCCAAGTTATTCTAGTTTTCTAGTGGAATCACACAACTCCAAGGTCTCTGGGAGCTTTCTCTTCCTCCTCTGACTCTTTGGATGCAACGGGTAGTGGGGCGAGTTGTGCTTCTGCAGCCGGTATGTGGTCAATAGAGGAACCGGTGTCCTCTGTCACTGTCCTCACTAAAACGGAGCCTCCCCCGCCCCTGCACTTCATGGGTGGTACAGGAGGCTTGTGGGAATTCCCAGCTGGTCTGTACATTCTGTCAGAGTGTATTTTCTGCACAGTTGAACCCCCAAGGTATAAGATTATTGGTTCATTGTTATTTATTGATGGTTGATAGCCCCACCTCCATCCAGAAAATTTGTAATAAAAACTCAAATACAAAAACATTCAAACAACTTTCCTAATGCAAAAATGGGTATCAAGTGAATGAGAGGGGAAGAAAATTATAGTGAAAACTTCTGCCTGAGGAACATTTGAGCAAATAAGCACTAAATGTAGCTCTCAGCCCCCCAGCAACCAGGGAGAAAAAGGGGAGTCATTGTGGACTGTGGCGTTCTTGTTGTCCATAGGAAGAGGCATTTCAGGACAGCAGGAGCAAACGCCTGACTGTTCTTGACCCCTTAAAGGCATTGGTATAAAGTTATTTTTAAAAGCAAAGGAAAAAAATCTATCCCAGAGTAGCTTGTATGATGGATGCAGAGGCACTCCCCATACAGCTGTTATTGAAATTAGCCTCATCTTAATTTGCAGCATCAACAACCACTCCCTTGCAAGGGAGTTGCAGTATGGAAAATCACCTGGCAGTGATGGATATGGGTCCTGGGCCTGGCTCTGCCATGTATATGCTGGGTGACATAGGACCACACATTCACCCATTCTGTGCCCTGGGTTTTCCTCTGTTAACTGAGGGGCCCCTTGCTATTCTAAGAACTGATGATTCTCTTACCCTTCCTGTGCTAAGCACAGAGCTAGTTCCTGGAGAGCTAAGAATCCATCGCAGTGTGTGGGTTTCTCCTCCCCATGCCTGGTGTATATCCAGGGGAAATAAACAGCAAGATCAGCCTCAGAGAATAGCTCGAGGGGATGAGGAAGAAGGGGCAAGGAGAACACTGTTGCCAAGAAAATCAGCCTTGGACCAGTTTTGTTTTCTGGGGGTGGTGCATGCCCAGTATGTTATATGAGTTGCATGCCTTTTCACAGCACCGTAGTAAATGGAGTCCACCATCTCTCCTTCTGGCCTCCTTTCTACATACATTTTCCTGGTCCTTATACGGCACACAACCAAGTAATAATTCAATCTCCACTTCTGGGCCCCTTCGCCCAAGCTTAGATTCTCTGAGCTTCCTCACTCTCTTCTCAACTTGGTAATTCCCACCTGTGTCCTGGCTCAACAGATGTGGAGACTAGCCTGATACTACGCAATGCTTGCACCCTTTGCTCAAGCTCACACTTTCTGCTCCCTCCCTGTCACCAGGGCACCCAGACAGGCCCAGAAACAGAATAAACCTGCACAACTACACCCTCCCTGTTAGAAAAAGGGATGGAACATGTTCCTGGTATCTCCAAGGCTCCTGCTTTTTCTATCCATTGGAAATGAAAAGATTAAGTTCCTTGCGTAACAACCTCTCTTACAAGGCCACCACTAATCATGTCATTAATGGGTAATTCTGAGGTAGTCAGTTGTTGATAAACATGCACCTCCAAAGTGCCTAGTTTCTACCTGGCCATTCCAATTTAATTACCATGAAATTATGTAACTGCAAATTATCCTGCCATGTGAGTGGTATAAATATGTTCCTGCTCTGTATTAATAAAGTTAAATGGCATGACTAGTTCATTAGTGGTCGTTGAAAATTCACCGATGGGCTACCAAACCAATAACTTTCTCCTAAAGAGGAAGGACGAAGACGGTGGCTGGAGCTCTGTTCAGTTTGGTTTAAGGAAGGCCTCAGTGAAGGCACTGATACTGCCTGTCCTCTTTTCTCCTGGTCCCCTCTGTTTGGACCTGGAGAGTGAGCTTCCATTTACTTGTCAGCAAGAGCTCCTAGAAAAGAAGCAGAACCTGGAGCCCGAAGGTTGACTGTGGCCTGACTTTGGGGCAGTGCTCATTCATCTGATTTCATTTCTGCCTCTACGAAATGAGAGCGATGATGGTGATGCATGCCTCCTGCATTGTCATGGGGATTAGATGGGGTGATGCACTGGAAGGTGAGGCCACCACTCCCCCCTCCCCAGGGTTAGCTGTTATCATTGACGAGGCACAGGAGGAAAGCCCAAGGTCAGAGGCACACCACTTCTGATCTCCGAGGGCCAGGTCTGATTCAGTTGGGTGTGAAGCGCTGTCAAAACCAAGACACTGTCACGTTTTGTCACTTGAGAATGGCAGGTTGAACCCAGCTCTCAACTTTTTGCCATTTTTCTAAAGAGAAATCATAATCCCATTCCCATCAGGAAATAAGGGGTGATGCTTCAGATACATGAGAGGAAAGGATTACACCCAAAAAAATGTAACTCTGAGAGATTATGTTATCTGCCCCTGCCTTGAGCTGGGACAGAAATCAGCCAAGAGTAAACAGACTCATAGCAACTCCAGTTTTGCAACAGGAGGGCTCTGGCCTGGCAACCAGAGCTGCCCAGAGCCAACTTTTCTGACTTAGTCCCTGATAGCTCTTTTTTGTGTCTTCTGGGTGCCTTACACAGGCAGAAATATCCCAGGGGGGAGAAAGTGGGACAGCACCCAGCAATTTCCAAGGAGTGGCTACACTTGGAGGAATTTCAAATACAATTAGACCAGGAAAGGCCACTTGTGTGAAGATGGAAAACTAAAGCCACTACTCAGCTTGCTTTTTGATGTGCGCAAGGGCTGCACCTTGACAAATAGAACTCGGCTTTCGGGGATGATAGATTTATCTTCCAGAGTACTGCTAAACTTGTAACCATAGTAACAAACAAAGCTATTACATGAAATGGCTTCACCATGTGAAAGCAATAATTATATTAACCTGATGGGAGGAAAAAGGAGAAGCAAGTCTGATCAATGTGGAAGGCACCAGTAAATTGGATTGAAAATGCATGACAATTTCCTAAATTACATCTGTTTGGAGGAGGGGCTGCAGCCCAAAGCTCAGAAGCAGGGAGAAAGCTGGGACCAGGCTCCACCAGATGGCAGTATGCAGAAGTTGTTGGAGCTGCTCTTTGGTTGATGGTTTTTGGGCTCTGGAAACCAGCTTCAATGTTTGATATTAAAGCACCATCCCCTCCTATCACCAAATCATTGGGGAATTCCCCTGTCAACACTAACAATGTGGAAATGGCCCAAATTGGACTTTATTGAAGAGGATGTTGGTTGAGAAATATTCCAGTTGCAATAAGCAATGTTTGCTAAACGAAACATCAGCAGGATCTGATTAGGCTTTGAGTTATGATATAGATCAGGGCTCCCGGTGCAGTTAACTCCTGAATTTCTACCCACCTAGCTCTCTCTGAACACTTGGTTCCCAAACATAGTTTGTGTTAGAAGCATCCAGGAGACTTTAAAAAGTACTCTGCTGAGGCCCCTCACTCATCACTTGATTTCATTGTAAGTGGTATAGCCTGGGCACTGGGATGTTAAAAATTCCTTCAGGTGATTCAAAGGCTGTTGGTGAGGATTGAATGGGTAGGAAGCTATTGATTAAGATGGAGCCAAGGTGAAGTATTCAGAGTGGACATCGTTGGGGGCAAAAGGAATTGGGAAACGACTTCCTCATCAACTACTTTCTCTTTTTATACTAAAGGGTAAATCTGTTTGATTACTCGGGCTAGAAGATGCCATCTAAGGTGCACAGGAAGTGTCATCCTGGTGTGTCAGGCTGTGCATGTTTCATAGGATGTCAAGGACCCTTCCCTTGTTTCTCATGAGCTGTGAATCTCAGTGGTGAAGTCGCTGGCCAGTCAGATATGCTCCTTTCCTTTACAAGGCTGGGAAGATTACACAACACAGACACATTGGAGGGAATGGAGATCTTGTGTAATTTGACCCAATCAAAGATCCACACAAGGACAGCCCTGGGGAATATATAAAGTAGATAAACTTGCCTTTCCATCTCTCCCTTCTTTCTCATCCCCCTCCCCTACACCCAGCGCCCCACCCAGTGGATTTTAATCCTCTCTTTCCTTCCACTCACTTTTAGATGTGATGTGATAGTGAGTGAAATAATGTATTAATCAGAGAAAGAAATGTCCCCACCCCTTCATGCATGGAGCCCTCATCATGTGCTAGGAAATAAAAGCTTTATCTTATTCAGTTTTCACAGCACACGTGTATAAAGGCCATCATTATCTTTATTGTGTAGAAGGAGAAACCAAGGTATGAAGACATTAAATACCTTGTGATTGGCCCCAGAGCTCATAAGTAGCAGAATGGGATTTGAACCCACACTCATGTGAGCAGGAACTCTTAATCCTACCTTAGGCTGCTTCCTCTCTGCTTCTTGGAGCTTAAGGTTCCTCACTTCTCCGTTCAATACAGGACCCACTAGCCACATGTGTCTACTTAAATTTGAATCTAGAGTCATTGATATTATGGGAAATAAAAAATTCAGTTCCTTGATTATACTAACCACAGTTCAGGGACGTAGAGGCATGTACAGCTAGTGACTACTGTATTAGGCAGTACAGACAATAGAGTATTTGAATTCTTGCAAAAGTTCTACAATGCTTAGATCATATGTCAAAACTTTTCCATTTACAGATGAGAAACTAAGGTCCAGGGAGGAAAAGCAATTTGCCTAAGAGCCAGCCTTCCTCGCCACCCTGCTGCTTGCTCCCTGACCACTGCGAAAGCTGGGGCTTTGCACAGGGCTTTGCAGGAGACCATACCCGCCACTCAAAACCCTCCTGGAACTTTGAATAAAGGAAGACTGACCGCCAAGCTGGGAGGCTCTGCATTATCTGTGCAGGGGAAGCCACAGGGAGGACACTTTGAAGGCTGCCTTTCAAAGCTCCAGAAGGCCTTCCTAAGCCCCCAGGATTATGGCTGATAAGGTTGAATTGCAAAGGTCTGTGTCAGAGCAAGGAAGTCTCTCTATGGAAATGCTTTGCTCCACCAGGGAACTCAGCGCCGCCTGAGTATGTCCTCCAGGGCCAGGATTTGTAGATGTGCCCTCCCTCAGGTGGTTGTGGGGTGTAGCCAGACCACTTTTTGGTAAAGAAGTGTCAATGCCTGTGATCTAGAATGCAGCTCAGGAAACGTGTATCCGTGTTTCTTCTGGCCTACCCTGGGGAGAACAGGAGAGGATGACTATCTCTCCCCTATGGGACTCAAAAGCCCAAGGAAGAGTAGGGCCCAGTATAAGGTGGGCTGGAAAGAGCTTCATCTTTACAGTTAGGTAGATCTGCGTTACAGTTCTGGCATGGCTACTTTTTAGCTGGGTGACCTTGGGTATGGCATGTAGTGTCTCTGATCCTCCTCTTCTCATTTATAAGTCACGATCACCATAACCATCTGGTAGGTTCCATCATCCGAACTGAAATGAGAGAAAGGAGTAGTTTGCCCTAATACCTGGCTCAGAGTAGGTGCCAAAGAAATCTTAGTTCCCTTCTCTTCATTACTGCTTCCTCCTGGCTGGCCCCAGAGTCCTCTGATGTTTCTGGGGTCACTCAGAAGGTGGGTAATCACTTTAGGGTGTCTAAGATTTTGAGTCTTCGCTGCATTTACTTTCTAAATAGTGGCACTCCAGGCCTTGGTTTCCATGGATTTGTTTTACTTATTTCCCATTCATTAATGGTACTGACGAAGCGCTTCCTTGACAAGTGAGATGTTCAATGGAAAATTCATTCCAGGACATTTGTGTTTGTAGAGCACAAGGAAAAAATGCACATCTCATGGGGTATGAAGCCAGTCAGACTATGAAATATTCATTCACATTGCAAGTATTTACTAAGTGCTCTCTGGGTTCTGGGTACTGTGCTAAGTAAGCATTGAGATACAACAGTGGGCATAATAGATGAAATGAAAACCGTGAAGGCAGTTTAAACCACAAATTGAAAGCACACCTTTTTATTTCCTGTTGCGGGTATAGCTCTGACTGTAGGTATGTAAGGAGGAGCAATTGCCTTATCTTCACAAAGCATGGCTATGGGCTTACAAATTATTATCTTTTCACCGGGAGCCTGCACTCCCCTCACCTTCTCAAGGACTTAGGGAAAGACCCTTCCCAAAAGCCTCCAGCCCTTTCTCTTGAAATCCAACATTGCAGCTTACATTTGGTGTTTCTTTCATTCAACAAGTTTTCATACGCTCTCACAAATTGTTCCCTGCCATGTAAAGCTTGGCACATTAGCACAGCTGCCTGCGTGTGAAGCCCTTTTTGTTTCCAAGATGCTTTTCTAGTCAGTTGTGTGCAGATCATCTTTCAAGCATCCTTTATGTTCTCCATGTGGCTTAAGACACCAGGGTTATGAAGGTGAGTAAGACATGTGATGGTCCCTTGACCTCAAGACTCACAGTGTGGAAGGGAGGAAAACCTGCCACAGAACACCTATGATGGCTACACTACTAAGTTACATATGAAGGAATGACCTGGGAAAAAAGGAGTGGTCATGTGTTTGAGTTTGGAGAGCTATGAGACGGAACAGACAAGAGGAGGGAAGAGAATTTTCTAGAGAACATACATATTTTTTGTCCCGACTCTCTTTAATAGACCCTAACTCCACAACTGTTACTTTGACCCTGTACAGTAGATCTATAGTGTTTAATTTCAGAGGGTTCTATACTCACCCACATACTTGTTCATATCCATTCTTTACCCATGTCTGCTGCTAACAGAATCTGGCAAAGCACAGCGTGTCTTTGTTCTAGTGTGTGCCTGAAAATAGGGCTGCCTTTCTGTCTTCCCTTTGCCTCTCAGTGAAACAGAAAGACCTGGAATGGTAGTCATTTGGTGCCCTGAGATAAAGGGCAGCATAGCCTGTCACATGGCCATCAGGGGGGAAGGTGTGCTGACAGTCTCAAGGAAGTTCAAAAACAGTAAGGGGGTTTGGCAGCTGGCATGGAATGCCAAAATGCTGGCCAGTTTCCTCAGGCTCTCGGAGGATGGGTGAGTGTAGGAGGCTGGAGTGGAGGGGCTGATCACATATTTGTTCTCCTGGCTTTGGAAACTGGAGGTGTGACTAGGAGCTCTCTGTAACTTTCCAAGTAGTGGGTGTGGAGGCTGTGGAATTGACGGCGGACCTTCCTGTCAACACCAGGGGCCCCTCCTGGTGTCTGAGTCCTGAGAGGCTGGGCTGTAGCTCACTCAGAATCTCAGTGTGCAGCCTTCACCAGGCAAGAAAAGAAGGCAGGTCTTTCAAAGCATGGCTGCCCTTAGGGAGTGGGACCTCCATGAGGGAACGATTGATAAGAATAAATCCTTTAAAGTGTTGGGATAGGCAAGTAGAATTACCTTTCCCAAGTATCCCTTCTTCCAATTGAACTTGTTTCTAAAGATGGATTATTGTGATGGCTACGCTACTCCATAAATTTACTAAAAAGCATTGAATAAAACACTGACAACATGTTGATTTTTATGGTCTATAAATGTTAACTCAGTAAGGCTGCTTTAAAAAAATTTTAATCAAACCTGTTAACAGATCCTCAAACCATTTCACTAGAACCTAGAACATGTAACAGGCATCCCCTTAAGCCAAATACTGTAGTCAGTGGACTGTTTTGGGGGTTCCTGCTCTGCTTGTTAGGCCTCTTTCCCACCTATGGGGGCAAATAATTGGTTATTATTTGACTTATTCATTAGTGAATGAGCCTATTGCCCTGAATTGGTTCTTTAATATATTCGCACTTTATACCTGTCTTTCAATTGTATGATGTTTCTTTTTAAATTTCCACACAAGGGATGTGAAACCTCAAGGGAAGAGATAGAAGAGACTTAAGAGGTGCTTTTCTCTAAGCCAGAGGTTCTCAACCTGTGAGTTGTGGTCCCTTTGGTGGTGGAACAACCCTTTCACAGGGGTTGCTTAAGACCATCTTGCATATCAGATATTTACATTACGATTCATATCAGTAGCGACATTAAAGTTATGAAGTAGCAACGAAAATAATTTTATGGTTGGGTCACAACATGAGGAACTGTATTAAAGGGCCAGAAGGTTGAGAACCACTGCTAAGCCATCTATTTTGTCTACAAATAAAATCAATCGACCGAATACAAGGAAAGATTGGGTTGGTCTGAGGTTCTCAGACCTGGCCATGTGCAGGGCCTTGGGAGCGAAGGGCATGCTGGGGGACCAGTCCAGGCATTTCATCTCACCTGTCAGTGAATCCAACCCCACCAGGGCTTCCGGAGCTTACTGCAGTCATAGAGATGTTCAGAGACTTACCAAGATGATTGATGTCCGCAGAGAGGAGCATGGACTCCTAAACATGGGCATGGCTGACAGGAGGAAGATGAATTTAATGAGTTTTTATAGTGTCTCATTTTTTAACCTTAGAAAGCATTTTGCATATACCACATAACTAGTATATGCAGCAATGTGATCCAGTGGAGAGAGTTGGATGTGGAACTGGCCAATCTAGGGTTGAGCCTCTCTGTGGCTCTTAGCTGTGTGAACATCGATGTGCCACCTAATTGCACTGAACTTCAGTCCCCTCATCTCTAAAACAGGACCCTTATCCCTAACTACACAAGGCTGTTTTGAAGGCAGGTGATAGGCACCTGCTTACAGGTATTGCAGGGAGTTGTTGAGATTGAGTAGAGGAAGGGACTTTTACAAGTTAAAGTGCTCTGCAAATAGAAAGTATTATTATTTACCTGATCTTCCCAATACCTTTCAGAAAAAGATAATGTTCATGGTTGTTGTGTGCCTACCGGATGGCACAGAAGTGCACCAGTAGCTGAGTGACATGATTAACATGCCCACGATTAATATTCATGTTTCCTGATAAAAAAGGGATTTTCTAGAAGGCACCAGTTTTAGGATTTGGGGTTAGTTTCCACTGTGGTTCAGGGAATCTAGACAGACAACATCAACACTGACATTTCTGAAACTCTTCCAATTAGTCTCAAGAGTTCAAGTAGCCCTCTATTCAATATAACCCGGAGTGTAATCGTTTGTTGGTAATAACCCAGTCCTGTTTAGCTGCATAGATTTGACTCTGATCCGGGACATCCCAGGGACAAAAACACCACTTGCGTTTTATTGGCATGTTGGGTGGAATGGCTCCACACAGTTAGAAAACAATTTTATTTTTCCCCTTTGCAACTCAATTATAAGGCTGAAGGGCACATATAGATTTTTTTCTGCAGGAAGCAAAGGGCTTTCAGGCTTGCTTTATTGGGAAGTTTCTTCATTCCCCTCCATGGTGAAGGGGTTAGCTGCTTTTAAGAGGCAGAAACACCCGGACTGAAACAAAGCAGGAAACAATAATAATAGAGTCCAGATCACCTTTGGGAAAAAGGTGAGCATTCTCAAGCGTGGTTTCCACTCCTGTCTCACCTGAGACCACCCTTTTCTCAGAGGCTCCAGGAATCAAACAAGAAACAACAAGAGCCTGAGTGGTGGTAGAAACTCTGAATTAGGAGCCAGAAGCCCCGGCCAGGGCTCTGCCTCCAACTCAGACACATACCAAGAGGGTCCCTGTTCACCACCTTCAGCCTGTGTTCCTCAGTTCTTCACCTACAAAATGAAGAGGTGGACTGGCTGCTTTATAAAAGCCCCCTTTATAAGTATTCCTGTGATTCTCTACAGATTTTCTGAGTCTACCTTTCTCCATTTATTGATTTATGTGAGGATAAACTATTGCCAGGAAGGCTACCTTTGAGAGAAGGTGAAAAGGCAGGATACACGGTGGTCCTGGGTTGATTGCTAACTTTGATTCTGCCTGCTAGACTACCTGGCTGCTACAGGGCTAGTCGCCTAAGCATCGACACCTGACCTTGGGGCTTGGTGAGATACCCTTTTTGTTTTTCTGTTAACATCCCAGAAATGTCCTAACACCTCTAATAGGTCAGCTGGGACTTTGTGACTGAGGCTCACAGATGTGTCCAGCTGGCATCAGAAATAGAACCCAGAGCAGGTAGGCTACTGGGTGCCAGGGCCCTTGCAACCTGAATATATGCAATGATTTTTCTAGCCCAATAGAGTTGCCAATGACTAGCAGGGCTTCTCAGTACATGGTTCAACCTGCCCTGAGGTCACCTGTGTGAGCAGACCTTCCCTTCTCCCTCCCTGAGGTAGCAGTGACAGAAAGTTTATCCACTGAGGGCAAAATAGTGTGGGCAATGCACCTGGCTTCCTGGACTGAAGATCCCCAAGTCTGAGGGGACAGCCTTTCTCTCCATAACTTGTTTATCTGCATTAACCCTTGTACTCTGCTTAAACAATAAAATAAAAATAAAACACAATAATTCCCATTGTACACTAAGCAGCAAGCAGGGCATAATCACCCCAGCACTGCGGCATCTGACACAATATTCAGTTGGCAGAACCGCACTGTCTTGAATGGGTAATATGCCCAATATTCAGCCTGCATTGCTGGGCAGGGGTGAGAGGAGGGGAGAGAGCAGGAGAAAATGGAGGAGAGACCACTACAGAAATTATTATTGAATCCAAAGTATTACTGTTGGAATCTTGGGAGAAAATGGCTCCTGAATATGCAGGTTTTTCAATACAGTTTAAAAAAAGAATGACTCTTCTGGTTTTTCCATTTATTGTAGCTTCCCAAAGCTTATTTTTAGTAGCACTAATAGTGCCGCCTACCCCTGTACTCATTTTCTACAGATTTTAAAATTTGGTATTATCTTTTCTCTCCAGAGGTGCCTTCTATTTCTAAAACATTAGTACCACGGAGTAGGAGGGGGCAGAAATAGGGCAGTTCTGAGAGAAAGGAGCCTTGGATATTTGCATTCCATTTTGATTAGTATTTTTGCCTGTCTTGGTTCATTCTGAATCAAGGGAAAACATACTTAAATGGAAATAAATTGATGTCAGGATCTCTGGACACCAAAAGTTTCTCCCACCCCTGACATACAAACACAACATGGTCTTTCAGGCACGAGTGTCCCCTGGGTGATGGGCTGACAGAGGCTCTGACCCAGGGTCCTCACCAGAATGGATCAACTATGACAGTGGTTCTCAACCTTTTGGCCCTTTAAATACAATTCCTCATGTTGGGACCCAACCATAAAATTATTTCCATTGCTACTTCATAACAGTAATGTTACTACTGTTATGAACCATAATGTAAATATCCAATATGCAGGATGGTCTTAGGCGACCCCTGTGAAAGGGCCGTTCAACCCCCAAAGAGGTTGTGACCCACAGGTTGAGAACTGCTGAACTATGAACTCATCTGTAGAAGGCACCAGTGCACATGAGCCTGTGGCCTGTGTGTTTCTGGGTGAAGCTGGAGGTTCTAAGCGGCCAGGCAGACCCCATGCACAGGCTCAGAGGCCAGAAGCAGGCATCTGTGAATGGAAGAAGTCAAGAAACCTCCATCACAGAGAGAGACTCTGTGTTAACCGTCCATCTGGGAGCAAGATTCTGTCCACCAGGTCTGCACTGAAGGATGACAATACTTGAGTCCTGATTTGAGTTTCATGTCTCAGTGACTTTGCCCAGACACCCTCACAAATGGGACAGCTTTGCCCTACCACACATGGGAACTAGATGGGGCAGCATGTGCCCTCTACATCTGTTGGCTCCTGCAGTGGCTGATTGTTCCTGAGAGCTAACTGTGGGCATCCTCAACCCATCACCCTTCCTTTTCTAAGATGATAGCTTTGTGACAACATGGCTGTCTCGGTTCTGGCAGGGACATTACTAGGTCCAGTATTGAGAAAAGAATGTTGTTAGATTTCCATGTGTAGCCTCTTTTAGCTCAGAGAATTCACAATTAGCCAAGAATGTTAGATCTGGAAGGGGCTTACAAGATATTTATCTGATTCACTGTTATGTAGTTGAGGTCCCCGTGCATAGAGAGAGCATGCCACTGGCTGAGGGTCACCCAGCAGATGTCTTGCACGGGTTGATAGGTCATATCTCTGGGCTTTTTTCTTGTTCTTTCCACTGATTCCCCGTGGCCACCTCTTCCTTCTTCTTCCCAGTGCTTCCATGATGGGTAGCCCTGAGCAAGTGGCTTTACCTCTCTGTGCCGCATCTACCACATGTGTAAAACACAGATGTTACTGATGCTGATAGTGGTGATGATGATATTTTTTCCTGAATTGCTCAAGCGGGCCCCACTGAGCTTTAGAGTTAGAAAATCAGCTTCAAATTCTGGTGATCCCTCATTCTGGCTGCTTGAAGCACTTGGAGCCACTCGGTGAACCTCAGTTTCCTTGATTTAAAATAGAGGTAATGATTCCTAACACATAAAGTATTTGTAAGGATTAAATGATCAGCTATATGCATAAAGCTCTTAGCTCCAGTGCTCCGTAAACGGCCACTGCTATTACTATAATCACCAATCATAATAATGAATTAGAAAAATGTAGATAAAAGTTCTTTTAAAATATTAGTGTGTGATAAAAATAAAAAGTTATTATTAAGCAAAGTGGTTATAGTATCCACCCCAAGCTGTTGATAAGATCCCTGCTTATCTAGCAGCTGGATCAGCCCAGAGCTGGGTACCAGGTTGGCTTGGGAAGACAGCTTAAATTACTTGTTTGCCTCTGACAGAGCCTGGCTATTTCTGACATGGCCAAAGGGACCTCAGAGGGCATTAAGCTGCAGAAGAGAACCTACAAACAAGATTTCAGAGGGGGAGCGATTTCCTATAACAGTGAGGACCACCCCCCTGCCAGTTTGATTTCTTGTGCAGTTGAGTGTGTTGAAAAGATTGATGTGAGCATGACCTTCAGACCCTGTTTGGAAATTACATGAAACAAATGGTACTTTAATGGTACGTGTGGCAGTTGGGGGGTTGTGTTAATTACATTTGAATAGAGAGATGGTGATAAGTCACCAGCTCAGCCTTTGTAGTTAATTTTGTTACATCCAGGGGAAAATTCTGTTGGGGTCTATGAGTAACTGTGGTGCAATTAGGCGGCAAGAAGGTTCTGTTGGTACAGTTGCTATTGATTAGTATTTACTTTAAAAGGAGTAAAAGCTATTCCCTCGTGCCAAAGCTGCCTAATCTGTCAGGGATGAGGCCACACGTTTCCGAGACGCATGGCAGGCTTTTTCATGTATTATGAAACCCCCCAAAAGAGAGTCCAGTATAAAAATCTCCCCAACTGGTTTTAATGATGCTCCAATAAAAGGCATGTACCACAGCCAAGCTCTCATTAAAAGAGGGAAGTCTTTTTGTAGATTTGCTTACTTATTTATGAAATGCCTCTGAAATATTTATAAATGCTTCCCTGATATTTGTCTGCAAATGCATTTTAGGGCTTTTTTGGTGGAAAACGGGGGGGGGGGGGGGGGGGGGGGGGGGGGGGGGAGGAGGAGAGGATGCTGGTGGAAGAAAAAGTGGTGAGTTCGGCACAGTTCCTTCTATAGCTGTGAGCCGCATATGCCAGGGTATAGAAATGTGTCACTAGGGGGTGCCCCAAGAACCAGGCAAACTAACCTGCTCAGCACAGGTGGCCCGACTTGCTTGCATGTCCTAGACAGAAGCCATGACCACTGCAGGTGCTGTTTCATTTTCCTGGAAGAACCAGGACGGTAACTGACGCTCTTGGGGCCTTTATCCCTTCCCTCACTTTTAGAGTTATTTATTAATTGAAATAATAGTTATGCTACCCCTTGCCTCAGCCCTACTTTCATCTGTTTAGCAACTGCTTTCTATGAAACACAAAAGAGCTGAGCGATGACATTGGTGTCTTAATTAACCATTGAACACCTCATAGTGCAGCTGTCACCCCTCTTGTCACTTGAAAGAGAGCACAGTGGTCCCAGTTTAAAAAAAAAAACAAACAAACAAAAAAATACAAAAAACACGCATACATAGAAAAAAAAGAAGTTGATCTAACGTGCTTGTCTTTGACACATCTTAAGAGTTATATTTTCTATCATCGTGCTTTGCACTCACATAGCAATGCAAATTAGGGAATCTCAGGCTGCTCCGGAGAAAACCAGGGAATTTACTTATCTGTCCACCTTTCAGAAAGAGAAGTTGGTTGCACAGTGACTCAGGGAAGTGGTCCAAGATCAGAGATGATAACAGGGCTAAGACTGCTTGTCAGTTAACAGAAGAGGAAGGGCTGATGTAAGCTTATGTAACTAAAATGTTTCCAAGCCTTCCTAGCCCACTGGTGTGAATGATTCTCATTAACATGAAGACCACAGCCTCAAGCCCTCACCTGCTAGGTTAGGCAATACAGTCCCTTACAAAGCTCGTCTCAACCTCAACATCCCTTTATGATCCCAATGTGGCATTTTATGTGTTTAGGAATTAGTCTGGGCTGCCGCTCACCGCTGAATCCTGCTGGCTATTCTGAGTCTCACTTGTGTCATCAGCATTGGCCTTGCCCACTCCAAACCACAACGCCCTATTTTTCTTAATTGTTACTTATGGTCTCCTTCTCATGGTTGATAGCTTGCCCTAGGCACCAGCCATCTCAAATCTTTCATTACCCTAACGAATAGCAGCCTACCTTGAAGTGAGAAAAAGATTTCTGTCTCTGGGCTCATTTAAGAGCCTATCACCTTAGCAAAGTAATTTGAGCCCACTAAATATTCTAGAACTTAGTGATGGGGTTCTTTCAGTATATACCAATAGATATTTGCCATCCAAGGTATATACATCCTTTGTAAGGGAGGGCTGGATGAGTTCAAACACCAACCACCGCAATGAAGAACATCTAGCCTATTTAAACATCTGTCCCTGGGCTGGGGCTCTCAGGCTGTGGCCCAGTCGCATTGGCCCTGCCAGATTGTCCCATGGTGACCCCTGTTTTCTATCCCTGTCTCCTGACTCCTACCCAGCTCTCTTCCTGAAGCTACCATACTTGTATGAATGAATCCCAATGTTGCTCAAGTTCAAATCTACTTATCTACTTCCCCCCCATCAAGGAAACTTCTTAACCACCATGCAAATCATTATTTAGGGAAAATACTCATCTGACTCCACATACCGTGTGTCTGAAGTTCCACTCTTTTTCAACAAGGCCCTCCAGATCATGAAGGTAACCCTTAGAGGAGAGGGGGACTATAGTGAAATCCAAGATAAGTCTTGGGGAGGATAGATGTGCAAATGGCATAATAATTGGCTTATTTCATACATATTACAACAGCCATATGGTATTTGCAAAAGGCCAAAGGACATTGATGCCTAGTAACTAGTCTGCAAACTCAAGGGCCAAGCAAATGCTGTTTCCAGCATGGAGCTTAAGGTCCAGAATGAGAAAGCACTCATTGTAAATGATGGGGAAATCACTGCAACCCAAGAATTGTTATTACTGACCTTTCATTTTTCAAAGCAAACAAGATACTTTATATGTCACTATATATGAATGCAAAGTGTACCCTCCAGGCTTATCAAATCAAAGGAATAGCAAAGCATTTTATAACAGGGGTTTGCCATGGAAATTGTTCCATGTTAGAGGTATTGTACTCATTGCTACCTCATAGAAATCACTGTTATGTAAACTGTTAGACTGGCCTTCTTCTATTTTGCACTATTCTAAATCCAGAGTCCCCGGGGAGGTAATAGCTATTGTGTTTCTGTTTATTTCATTCATCTGTGATCTGAATGGCCAGGCTCCAAATTTTCTACCTTGAATTGCACAGCATTTGGGGAAAGAGTTGGTGGAATAGAAGATTTTTGTCAGTTGAATTTCAAAATAAAGCAGAACGTTGAAAGTCAGTGCCAGATCATGTGCCTGGGACTAGAGAAACCGAGGAGTGTGATGCAAAGTGGACAGAGCTAGCACTCCAAGGCCCCTGACTCACACTGGGCGCATTGATTCTGGAAGACGTTATATATAGAGCTTCTTGCCAAATAGGCCAATGGGACCCATAAATGTGTCCAGCAGTGGAAACAGTGGATCCTGCTTGGTCTCTGCCAATGCTGCCCCCGGGAAGACAGTGTTACTTGATTTACTGTAAAGTTGCAGTGAGAAGAGTCTGGAACCGGGTTTTGCTTGTTTCAAGTGTAATAAGCCTCCTCTCCCCAGTGGCACTGTCTGCTCCTCAGGACAGACACACTACACTATAGTCTCCCAGGCCTCTCCAAAACTGCGGAGATAATAGTGGGCCTCCGGTGCCTGATGGATTCCTAGGGACTTGATTTCCCGGGGCTGGAAGGCTCAGCCAGCGAGGTCAGGATCGTTTCTGCATTCAGAGGGGAAGGCCTTGCATAATATGCTTCAGATTAGCCTACTTTTATCCTTTTTCTACTTTATTTATTGTGTCTGGGAGAAACCCTAATTAGGAGCTGATAAACCTGAACATTTGCATATCTTCCTTTCAGCAAAGAGTATGCCTTAATCCAGAGCATCGTCAGGCAGCTATAGAAGAGAAGACCCTGTGCCCAGTGGCGGCTGGAGCCTGCCCTGCAGAGCCCATGGATGCTACTTTCCCAGCACCAGACTCAGTGACCTCACTCATGCAGGGTAGGGGGTTTCGTAACATAGAATTTGGCCTTTGTTGAAAGGCACGGTTTTCCTGTCACAGAGCCATTGTGAAGCGGGTGCAGTGTAGATCATCTGCCCCACTGTGCCTCTGCTTCCATGAACTGTCTTCCTGAGCAGGTTGAAACCATCTTTCAGCTCTGAGGACATGTCTATAAAACAGCACAGACCAGAGTCTGAGCAGGCACAGGGGCGAGCCCCCTCCTTCCCCAGGCCTGGATTCCGGATGCTGAACAGCAAACAGGGTTCTTACGTGCTGAGCTCTTCTCACACGTAAAAGAGAGTCTTTTTCTTCATGAACTTAGAAGAAGCTGATCCCCAACTCACAAATTCCTAGTGAGGAGAAGGATCACCAGGTAAACTTTGGGTTACTCTGTGGTTCTTTGAGGTAAACAAACATTTGAGAGATGGATTAGTAGATGTTTATCTATCTGAGTCCTCAGAACCTTCTTGCAGAATTTGTCCAGTGACCGTAAGAAATTACTAGGCCATATTTTTCTAAATAGATGAAATATTAAAGACTTAAAAGTCAAAGAGAAATACAGTTTGAACACCATCATAGCAGTCCTGCTACTACTCAGATGTATCTATAATGTCCAATTCATAGTGCTGTGATACAGATGTATAGAAGAAGGACCTGATTTAAAATGGTGGATTAGCCTTCAGGTTCCCAGACTGTGAGTCAGGGCACCCTGGACATTGCAGCAAATGCAAAAGAGTGCCAGGAAATATTTTAAAGAGTTGAGGAAAATACATCACTTCTTGACATCTGTCAGGTACCGTGTGAACCACCAGCTCAAGATAGTTCAGTTTCACTACTGGAACGCGCGACATTCTCTTTGGTGATGTCACACTGCTGTGAAGCTCAGTTTCTGCCAGTTGCTGTAGAGTAAAGTGGTACCTTGTGGTGCAGCGTGGAGCAGGAAGCCAGGGTGGGGGTTTCCACTCTAATGCCAAGGTTTGAGGAGCTATGAAGTGCCTGACAGGCACATCCACCCGGGCAGTAAGTACTTGTGATCAGTGGAGAAACAAATAACATATTATTTTTTTCTTTTCACTTATGTGCATTGTTTTTTTTCAAAATCTACTAAAATGTTAGGACGTAAATATTTATTAAAATATTTGAGCTTCATTAATAAACAGAACTGTTAGATGATTCTTTTAGCCTATGAGTACTGAAAAAAATTGCTGATAGATTAATCAAGAAACAAGAATGTTTGGGGACTTCTGGGTTAGACAGTACAAAAGGTAAAAAAAATCAATGTTTGCTATTGAAAACCATGGCAAGAAGTATTTATTGCATGCCTGTTACATGTAGGCATAATGTCAAAAGTAATGATGTGTGTATGTGCGTGCACACACGCGCGCACACACACATATCTCTGCCCAAAGACAGAGTGAGGGATGGAGGGGAAGGGCAGGAATAATATTCAGTATGTGCCAGGCAGTATGTGCCAGGGCCAGATGCTTTATGTGAATCATCTTATATCTGTGTAAAAATCCATGGGGAAGGTTATATGGCCCTCACCTCATAGGACAGTTTCGAAAATAAGATACTTGACCACATCGCACATTGGTAGGGAATGAGCAGGCTAGCATTTGACTTAATTCTGTTAGGTTCTGAATCATTTTCAGACTTGAGCTACCAGAGTCCTGGACCATTATGACAGTAGCATTGAAATAGCAGTACACGCGTTTCAACACAGATCAAGAAAAGGCCACTGTAGCTCTTCCATGACCATCCAAGTGACTGTGTCCTCTCGGGGTACTGCTGCTAATATTTTCCTGTGTTGATCATTTTGTGGGCACACTTAGTTCAGTATGAGAGCATACATTTTAATTCTTTCTTTTTCCCTAATTATGTGACTGAACCATTTCACTTTGAAACATTCCATTTGGCAGACAATAAATGGCCCTTTCAGTCTTGGACTTGGTAGCTCGTACCCAGCAAAGTTAAGAACCACCCGATGACGCCAGTGGTATTGTCGTTGTGAGGCTGTGTGATGTCCAAGCTTTACCCACAGCAAGGAAGCAGGTCAGAGAAGGTGCTCTCCCTTCCAACGAATGGGGAAAGGCTCTCTTGCTTTTTCTGGGAAACAACGCAAATGATTCTGCATAACATTTGCTTTTTTGCTCTTTGCCTAAGGAAACACAGGCTGCAGGATGGAAGCTAGCATGACGCGGGTCTTCTCTGGCTCTCTTGTATTGGTTGGATTTAGGGAGTCCTGAGCAGCATCTCGAAAAAAAAAAAAAGAGAGAGAGAGAGAGTGTGTTTGACTTTGTGGTCTGACATTTGTGTAATGGATATTCTGTACACACATTCCCCGGATTTTGTTGATTCACAGATTACTCAAACCGCATCCTGATAAAGCTGTATTTAACCTGGGTTTACTTAGTTGTGTGTTTAGTTTGAAGTGTGGAGAGGAGTTGTTTTGGAAAGTGGGTTGATACTTGCGCCGAAAAGGCTTTTTGCTGACGTCCTTACCTGGTGTAATGACAAGAGGTGGTTTCAGCAGAGGGTCCAGCAGTGGGTCAGAGATCTATCAACCTGACTCAGAGAGCGCTGTGAAAGAGACGAGCTGAACACTACCGGCGATGCTTGCTCAGGAAACTCCCGTCTGGGTTACTTACCTTTCATTACTAACTTTTTACCCAGTCACTCTACTGGATTTCCCCTTTTGTCTCTCAGCAAATTAGTAATCATATCATTGCCAATCCACATGTGTGCACTTCAGTCAGATAAGACTGTGGAGGTACCACAGCTCTTATGTCCATATTGGAACATGTTATTTGGCCACTGAATGATAATCTGCTTTTGACCTTCTCATGTGGCTGAATGCAGCCATCTATGCTTCCCATGTTGAGGACTTTGGAAAATGGTGTATTCATAGTTCTTTCTCTGAGATCTTGCCTAAGACACCCTACAGCAAACTAGAAGCTAAGGTTGGAAAGTGGTATGTTGGCATACTGGCTGCCCTGCCAAGGCTCAGGCATCCATACAGACAACTGCTAGTGGCCCAGAGATGAAATCCTGCTCCTTTTAAGTGGGACATGAGCCACCCCTGCCCCAATGCTGTTTACAATAGCATGAAGGTCAGTCACTGCTCCTGGGACTCCTTGCGAGATGTTTTCTGGAAACGCAGGAAATATCTATCATGATCCCACCCACCAATAAAGCTAAGAGTACGGCCTGTCCCCTATCCCATCTACCCTTATATCAGATCCTTGAAAACTGGGTGCTATTTTATGCTGGATAAAACTTCTTTATGGTCATTTTGAATAGTTGTTGAATAGTTGAATAGTTAGAGCACTTCACCATATAGCCCCA
Organism: Murina feae; assembly: GCA_004026665.1. Taxonomy (NCBI): domain Eukaryota; kingdom Metazoa; phylum Chordata; class Mammalia; order Chiroptera; family Vespertilionidae; genus Murina; species Murina feae. Next base: position 98,458 of record PVJC01000039.1, read on the forward strand.
CGTAATGTTTATCAAAATGCATTGCCTTACTTTCTGAAGACCTCTGCCCTGCCTGCCTTCCTGCCTCTATTTTAACCCCACAGGACCTAAGCCCTGAGAGGTCTGCCACTTTTGTTCTTTCCCAGAACTAAACCCATGCGCCGATGCTCAGGAACATCCTGAACCCACCCCCACCCCCCATACTTTGGAATCACCAGAACTCTGTTTGAATATTACTAGTAGTTCTGTCACTTACTAATGCTCACCTTGACCAAACTGAGCCACTGCTTCTTTGGCCTGTAACATAGAGAAAAGAATTCTACTTCATTGTGCTCTTAAGGCATATGCTGAGGAGTCGGTGCCCATCAGGTGCCTAGCACATACATAGCTTCCTTTCATAATCTTATGATTTGGTGACTACTATTTAAGATCCATGTTCAACATCTGTCCATTCAAGATAAGGCTAGAAGGAGATAATGGTGAAGGGCAATATTAAGACCTTCCTCTAACGCAGTATGGCCCTCACTAGTCTTTCTGTAGAGACTCCTCTCTTTATGTGGGCACAGTTTTGCTTTCCCATTTGCATGACTTTGTGCTTAAGAGGAAGTTCAAAAAGATGGAAGTGAGTGAATTACAACATGGGACCAGCCATTGTTACCTATTGTGGCACTGAATGAGCATTCTGTGTGTTGGCATTATCTATAGACAGACTGTAAGATTTCCAGGTTCATCTCTTTCATGTAAGCTCCATTTTTTCAATGAAAGTGCAATTTCTTAAGAGTTTTCACATAGACAAAACTCGCAGATAATTTAGAAAACAAGTGCCTCCATTTGGAGCTCCAAAACATGTCTTGAGTCCCAGCAGGTGTATCAGTGGATGTGGATTGAGCACCAGCACGCAGATTTCTCCTGAGCAATGGTAAGTTAGACTGATGGAAACTTCTGCCCTCACCCCCAAAAATAGGCAGCGTGGTCTCTGGATATGTCTCCTGGAGCATGGCTTCACACTTTCCTTCACATAGCGATCTAACATTCATACCCTCCACTACAAGAAAGAGATCTGAGGCAGCGTGGAGATTTATGTCTACGTCCTGATTACTCACTAGTCCCATGGGCCAAGATCTTCAGATATCATTTTTCGAGATAATGAATACAAGGCCCTGATATGCAATCAAGTTAGGGCAGAGCTGGAGTGAAACTTGTAAAACCTTGGGTAGAGCTGGCTCTCAGCAGATGTGTGGGATAAACAAAACGCTGTCCTTGCGGGCCTCCTCTGGTCCTCTCTGCTTTTTACTGTTGTTTCTTCAACTCTGCAGTCCTTTCTCCCAAGGGACTAGTAGTCTCCTTGCTTCCACTGCTGCGCCTTAAATAACACACACGCACACACATGGACACACTCCCCTACCTGTTGGCCCACTCCCTGGAGCTGCCTTCCCAGGATGTGCACTGTTTGTTTTTAATCTCCTTGAATTTAGGAGACAATGTAAGTGTATCCTGACCTCACTCTCATGACCAACCAACCCATGCCAAAGGGAATTCACACTATTGAGCACCATTCAGGTGGCAAACCCCGCACAGTGTGTTCTTCCTGTTTCTTTATTTATCCCTCGTTTCTTTATCATTCCCCTTTTATGAATGAAAAAGCTAAGCCTCCCAGAGGGGAAGTGACTTGCCCAAGTTCACAGTGCTAGGAAACAAGGGCTCCTGGGAGCCAGCTCAGGTCTCTCAAGCCCCACAGCCAAATTCTCTTGGGCTCTGCAATCAAAACCAAAGACTGGCTAAATTCTCTACTGTCTTACTGATTAGGAAAATGTAATGGGTTGTCTCACAGAATACCTTATGAAAACGGTTTTCCTGGACTTTAAAATGTCTTTTTGGTGGTGAAATTGTAAGCATAAGATAGATTGGGGAAGAAGGGAAATACTTGGGAATCGGCATTTCATATCATACCATTCTAAGGAATAGCCTGGTATAGTAAAGCTTAGGACAAGGTTTACAACTAAGCTGTGTTATATGAGTATCAGGAAAAATAATTGTGTCTGTCAAATGGATGTTTTTAAAGGGTCTCATGGTAAGAATGGAACATTTAGAAACAGTCTGTAGCCAAGGGGGTAAAATCAATACTTATTCACATGTGAAGAGTCTTATAACTGTGTTAGCTTTCCATTGCTTAGCACCAATGACATCCAGGATGTGTGAACTTTGAGAGCTATGTGATGTGGGAACAAAGAATTGGGGAGGAAAAGCGGAGTGTAGCCCTCTGGGAGACAGATATGAAACAGCCTTGCAGGTCACCCTCTCAGGGATAAATTCAGTGTCCCTAAGTCCGTGCCATATGAGCGGGTGTTTTCTGCACACTGGGGACAGACAGACCTCCATATCCAGTGGCAGGAACTGCCAAGACTGTTCAGGGGTGAACACAAGTGCTGCCAGTGGTCTTAAGGGAGTAAATAAATGACCCTTTCCTGACAGAATTGAAATGGGTACTCTTAGAAAAAGTGTGGTGTTAACGGTGTTTGCCTTTTTCTAATTAACAAAGAGTAACCATTGCCTGGCCAGTGTGCCTCAGTGCTTGACTGCGGACTTATGAACCAGGAGGTCAGAGTTCGATTCCCAGTCAGGGCACATGCCAGGGTTGTGGGTTTGATCCCCAGCAGAGGGCATGCAGGAAGTCGATCAATGTTTCTCTATCACTGATGTTTCTATCTCTCTATTCCTCTCCCTTCCTCTCTCTAAAAATTAATTGAAAAATATTTTTAATAAATAAGAATAACCATCTATACATGTTTAAGGGTGAAGCTTAAGCTCCCGCCCTCAGCAAACGAATAAAAAGAGACCTCCATGGGAAAAGGTCAAAAGCTAAAGTCAGAATATTAGCTTGTAACAGCCTTATATGAATTGTTCTCAGGGAAACCACTTGGAGGGGAAAGGACGGTACTTGAACGTGGGTGTTGTCCGAAACACACAGCTAGGCAGGTGCCTGCCACGGTTTCTTTTCAGCCACTGACTTTGCTGGGAACGACAGCGTTTATTTCATTTTATTTTTTAAAAGAAGCCTCAGCCCCAGGAAATACAAGATGCCGAGCTATTGCAAGAGCCCTTCTGCGAAGCGGGCAGGGGGAGTGTATTTTCTAAGATTCCCCGATACTAAAACCCATTTATGAGTGTGGAGAAAAACCTCTCTGAGGAGGATTTAGCTCTCCCTAATCCTAAAGTGACTTGTTTTGACAGAGCCTTTATGGGAGATTTGCTCGGGAACTTTGGTTGGCTCTAAAGGAGCAATTACTGATGGGTCCCCCTGCACCTTCCTCTTTCCTCTTTCCGAGTTGTTTCCTGTTTCATGCATGCCCCTTAATGAGCTCACGTGTGTTCCAGGAGCTCCAGCGGCTGATCAGCACTGTTTACGGTAGAAACTCAGGAATGTTCGGATTTCCGTGGACCCTTCGCTTCTCTTTCTTGCCTCTGGGTATTGAGGACCTGGATTTCATTCTGTGTGTCATGTGGCCTCCTCAGCACATTTCTCTGACTCTAGCTTGTGGAAATTGAGCCCTCGTTTCTATTTACACTGCACTTTCTCCACATAAAGACGGTTTTCCCTGCTTGAGGAAGGAGGGGGGGGGGCAGGATTTTAAGTCTCCAAGTGTTTGCTTTTGCTCAGATAGGCATTACCTTTGTAGAAGTGACTAAAGGAACTGGAGGGCACGGCTCACCTCCCTGTTAAAGGGCCTTGGATGCTGATGCTGTGATGGCCCCACTGGGCTCTCAGGTCTGCACACTTTTATTTCCCACCCCGCCTGCTGTGCCTTTGAAGGGATTTGTAAATTCCACCTCACTCTGTCTTCCACTTGTAATTAAGCCCCATCCCAGCAGAGGCCTGTGGGGGAGGGGGTCCAGAGGCTCCCACAGTGTGGTCCTTAGGCCAGCAGCAGCACTCCGGAAACTCCTTAAAAATGCGGATTCTCAGGCTCCGCTTAGACCTGGCCATCTGAAAGTCAAGGAGTGGGGTGCATTAGCCTGGGTTTTCACACACTCCCCTGGTGATCAGGGGCAAGCGAACATTCCCGGAGCACAATTTCCTCATCCCTTGCCCATCCCATTTTCAGGAAAGACGGAAAAGGAACCCTCCTCCAAAAGATGGATCGCCTACTCCCTCAGAAATCCCCAGGTCTGAGATCCCACGCACGATTTTGGTTTGCGACATGGAAAGCCTCATCTGCGCAGTTAGGTTTCTGGTCCTCATGGACGGCTGGGCTCACTGTAGTTTTCTCTTCACTTAAGTAAACCATGCTGGCGGCCGGATGCTGCTGGGGTGTGGCGGGAGAGATTTATGGGTTTTCACCAAAGTGTACAAAACTCTGGACAAGCGTAACATAGTGCATTGTAAATTATTCTTGAGACTTTGCGCAAGCCGCCTGCTTTAATCCTCTTGTCAGGAAGCAGCCGCGTTAAAAAAATGACCGCCAAAGTACTTCCCCAGCTTCCCAGAGAAGTCAGCTGTGAGAGTCGCTCCCAGAAGACTGTCCCTGCCCATGTGGGGAGGCCTCTGAGGTGGACCTGGGTTATCCCGAAGGCACTTTAGTTGCAGCCACGGTCGACTGTGGAGAATGGCTGAGTTGGGGGCCTGGGAGAGCTAGCTTTGGGTCCTGGTTCTCTCTTCATGGGTTGTGTGACCTTGAGCAGGTCTGTTAGCATTTCTAACTTCAGTTTTCTCATTTATGAAATAAAGGAGGTGACCTCAAAGGTCCTTTCACAGCTTTCAAATTTATGGCTCTGGGATTCCTTCTCCCAGCGGCCTCTCCCCACCATCCCTGCCCCCATGTGCAGGAGCAGGCGAATGTATTGATCCCTCAAAGTCTCTGTCACCCACTTCTTCTCCATGTTGCCTCTTCCCTGAGGAGCCTTTCTTACAGGGCTTGGGAGAAAAAAAAGGCAAACATTCAATGGAACGTTCCCCTTTCAGCTGCTTAGAAATTCAACTGCAAACTGGCTGCTTTGATTTCTAGGGGATGGGGGCGTAAGGTGGGCACCCAAAGATGATGGAGGCTGGGTCAGATAGAGGTTTGCTTGTCCAGAAACCCTCAGAGAAACTCAAAATAAAAATGTGTAATACCCACTTCCCTCAGAAAAGCAGGGCTCCCAGGCCAATCCCATTCCCTCTTATCTTATCCTCTGAAAAAACGGGGCTGCTGAAAACATAGTGGAGGTGAGACGAAGGACATGGCTGCTAATTGTAGTCGAGCATCCTGGGATAGGGGTTTAGGGGATGTCCTCCCATCATCTCAAATTTGCTTCCAGTCCTGGGAATTCTCCTGTCTCCAGTTAGAGCCATGTCCTGGGGTAACCTGGCTAAGCAGGTCACTTACTGCTGAAGCATCTAACAGGGGGACATCCTGGTGATTGTGCTCAGCCCAGCGGGTTGAAGTTGAAAAGTTAGGTGGCTCTTGGTAAACTCAAGCCATTCTGGGAGAATTCACCTCAGATCCCAAACTCTCACAGAAGCATGGGTGGTGGGAGAGGGGGTAAACAGGTGAGTGTTTTGTGTTTCTCACCATATAACATCTCAGGAAAGTGCATAATAGAATTTGAGAAGAAGCTCCAGCTAAATTTAAGTGCAGCAGTAACGACAACTTCCTGTCAGACTGAGAGCATGCCCGTTTTTCTTCCTGTGTGCCTCGTAACCTCCTGAAACTGGAACCCACTGGAGAATTCCTCCTACTAAGACAGGGAAAGAGTTTATCTAGTGACACTACTCCAAGTAGATTTCTTTCCCAGGAAGTTTCAGGTTCCAGGGTGAGGAGTGAGAAATGAAGTTGGAGAAGGGGACTTCGGCTCCCTCTGCCTTCCTTCCCCGACACGGAGGAGCGTGCATCACTCTGAGGGCCCGTTTGTGATATTTGGAGCACCAGCTCAGCAGTCTTCATTGGGATCTTGGGTAACAGGCACTGGCAGTATGAACAGTGTGGCCCAGGGAAGAGCAGAGAGGTGGGACTTACGGAGTATTTGTCAAGAGGAAACATTATAAGCCACAGGGTTCCGATGAGTGGTGTCCATGCAAAGTCACCAACGTGCTTCCCCTCCCCTAGTTCCTTCACCATCTGGTTGCCCTCCACCTCTGAAAGAGCTAAGAATCTGCTAAGGGTTTCAATGGTCCAGATTTAGAACCTTTGGAAATCTTAATCTTTAAGAGGAGCACATGGTGAGGCGTCATAAGACCTGGAATTCCTGTCTTGATTTTAGCCTTGTAATGCTGGGCAGGTATTTCCCGTCTTTCAGCCTTAGTTTCTCATCTGACAAGTGAGGAAGTTAGTCTACAGCAGGTACAGCAAACCGTGGCCTGTGCCTGGAGTGGCAGGTGTCCTCCACTGACTGCAGCATTCCTCCCAAATCACTCCAGACGAGGCCTTGGAGTCCTCCACACAGTGCCCCAGGCAGCCATCATGAATTCAGAGTTGACCCTTCCCATGAAACTTCTTTGCCACCTTCCTTAGGCAGAAGCTTGGAAATCAGCACGAGATCATCAGAGCACGTAGGAGTGGTAGTTCACCCAACCTAAAGGTTTGGGGAGCAAGGAAGGCTTCTAGGAGGAGGTGGCTTGGCAGATTAGAGACATTCTGAGGAGAAAGGAGAAAGAATTGTCTGGGTACTGGGAACAGAAAGCACAACAAATAGAGAACAACATAGAACAGGTTCATTTTCCATTTGATGACATTTAAAGTGTCACATGGGGACAGCAAGCGATGAGGCTGGAAAGACAGGCAGAGACCAGATTGTGGAGGGTCTCGGAGGCCAGGACTTGGTGGTGTGGTTTCATTGACATATCCCTCTTGTCCTTCATGTCCCTGCCTTGCCCCCGACCTGCTGGCTGATGCTTCTGAGAAGGCACCTCTCTGCCTCTGTCTCTCATTGCTCTCTGTGCGGCTAACGTTGTTCCTCTCATCACCTCTGACTATGTGACCTAACCAGGTGCTGACCCCTGACCCGAGACTCACCCTGGATGCTTGACTGCTCTTCCACACTCCGAGCAGCTCCCAATCCACTTTCTCTACTTTGTATGTACATCTTATTCTTTGCTGCCCCCACAGTTCCCCACTGCGCACTCACACACGAGAGCTCTGAAGCTTACATCAAGGGCACCTGGGAAATATTACATAATGACAGTGCCCTTCAGATAGAGTTTGGGGTGGTTAGAAAAAGAAAAACGGGCTCATTTGCAGGATCATATCAGCTTGCACATGGAAGAGGGTCTTTTGAGCTCTAATGGGCAGGCAGCTGATTCTGACAGCAGAATTCTGGGTCTTGATCTTCCCAAGACATCTCCCCCCTGTTTTGAACATCGGCTATGGTGTGGGGCCTTCCCATGGAGAACTGTGAATCCTATGCAGCCGCCTCCGTGTGATTTGGACAGGAACAGGGAGCTGTCTCTGTCTACTTAATTCCCTTTGAAAGCTTTCTCGTCCCACCATTGGGCACTTCAGAGGGAGCACCGCATTAATATCTTCTGCTCTGGTTTCAACTTGGTATGGTTTTGTGATCTTAAAATAGACGGAATTACCACAGCAAGCATTGTTCTGCCTTGAACTTAAAGTCTCAAGAGCAAGTACTTCTAAAAAAAGTTAATCCTTTTCTTATTTACAAGGATTTTGGACTGCTGTTTACAAAGAAATATGCTAAATTATTTATAATCTGGGATTATTGCAATGCCAAAGATTCCCTTGCATAACATCCCAGCCCCACGAAAATGGCACAAAACAGAACAGCCCTGGGCCACACCTAATCGCTGCTACTGCTGTCTGTAGTCCCCATGACCGGATCCTGGAGCCCAAGAGGGTTGCTGATGTCCTGACCTCCCTCCAAAACACGTGTTCTGCAAAGCATCACCCTCCACAGCTCAAGGGGTCATGATTCTGCTGCAGGGCCTTCCAGGCAGGAGTGAGGCTATGGTGATGGTGTGGATGCGCAGTCTACCTCTTCATGGAAAGCACGTGTTCATTTCTTATTTCAAGTTTGTACCCTGCATTCTTCTGAGAGGAGGCGGGATGGTGAGTTGTTACAGAGCCACATTAAATGAGACATCTAGAAACATGCAGTGTCCTAAGCCTCCCTCTGCTCTTAACTGTGAGATACTCATTGTGCTCCCAGTTTTCCCAAGTGTGAAGTAAGGGGGATGAGATCCATGATCAGGAAGGTGCCTTCAGCTCGAACATCAGATGACTTGATGCAAGGACTGGTATAACATAGGGACGCTTTCAGCTTTAGCACAGACAGCTGGAAATGAGACAGTGGCCCCTGAGTCTCCTGTTATAGAAAGACGGAACCGGGGGACCCTAACAGGGCCTGCTCTGAACAGTGGGCCCTCTAGAGTGTATGTCTGTATGTCTAACACATTTTCCTCTATTTTTCAAAACTGGGAAATCACTTGATGCTGTTTTTTAATCTCTTGCTCCTCATAAGTCATTCCCAGTTGTCAGAAGTAATCTTCGTATATGTCAAGGTATTTTTATATCCACTGCCATCCAAAAAGCGTTGTTAGAGTTTATGTCTCCAGCAGTCGGTGCACAGGTTTCTGTGTATGAGTTCCCCCAGGTATAAGTTTAACTGCCAGGGGGCAAAGGTAAAGGGGTGGGCTGGCACTACATGTTTCCCTTGTTTGAATACGTTGTCCTTCGATATTTTAGCTCAGAGGATCTATGTCTTTGCCTCACAGACAGGCCACAGCTAAATTCCAGTGGGCCTGGTCCCTCCAGGCCCACTTCCCAGCGCAGGTTCACTGAGGCTCTGACGCTCACATCCCATGTCACTCTCCTCAGCTGCTGAGCCTTTGATTTCATACAACCTGGAATTGTGTTCTCTCACACATAAATGTGTGTCCCCCACTCACTGGCAGATCTGCAGGGCAGTGGAACCTAATGCCTCAGGGTTTGTGTGTGTCAGGGGGCGGGGGGAACCCATGTGACCCAATGAACGTCACACAGATCACATGCCTGAGATGCTCTGTAGCCTATGGGTATTCCAGAAAGGTCGATTCCCCCCCCCCCTTTTCTTTCTCTCTAAGCACCAGTTTCCTCCTTTGCAAAAGGATGCTTCATAGAGACCCCTCTCATTCAACAAACATTCAGTGACTGTCTCTGTAGGGACCTGTGTGGGGTGCTGGATGCCCTATTCCCACCATCAGGGAATTCTTAGAAAATGTCCATGAGCTGCTGACCTTGAGAAGATTGTGTGTGTGTGCACGCACATAAGAGATAGCCAGCTATGGGCCAGGGAGATGCCAAGTAATAGAAAATGCTTAGGGGCCACAGGAGGCAGACCAGACCCCAACCCAGGGCAGGAGCATGTCAGGAAAGGCATTTCCTAACCTAGGCATATCCTGCAGTGGAGCATCTTCTGGGTCCCAGTGATGTTCTGTATATTGAAGACACATGATCTTCTTTCTGTGGGGCAGGCCCCACTCCCTGCCCCGACCCGCCCCCCTCTGAGCAGAAAGAAGATGAGCGTCCAGTTTTGTCCCTCTGCCCTGTCCCTGCAGGACAGGAGGCCTGCGGGCACCTCGATAAGGACTTGCAAAGTGGCAGGCTCGCATACAGAGGGCACCGCAGCTTTTCTCTCTCTGCTCATTCACACTGGCAAGCACCTGCCTCACATCTTAAAGGGAAAGAGAATCTCAAGGGAGAGGCAGAAGCCGCAGAAGAGGCCGTGGGGTAGGATATGTCATGGGCCAGCCTGCACCTAAAACCATGTTGATGTGGGCCAGACAGCTGCTATTACCTGGAGATTTGGGTTGATTTTATTTAGTTGAGAAAAAACCTCCATGAGCTGCTGACCCTGAGAAGATTGTCTGTGTGTGTATGTGTGTGTACGCATTCATGTACTCAAGGCCTTCCTCTCCCTGCCTGTCCTTGCCTCCACCCCATGTCACTCACATAGTTCTCTCCTCCACACTGAAAGAACTTGGTAGAAAAACCCATATCATAGGTTGGTGACACTCAGGACCACAGCCAGTGCCCTGGTGCCACTGTTTCAACCCAGGGCAGTGGCCCTCGAGGGGATTCCTGACAAGCATGCCAGCCCCCATCCTGCCGAGGCTGGATTCGAGTTGATGGAATACAAGTAGTTCAACAACATATCAGAGGACACCTGCTCAGATGAAGTGCTGTGAATCAGGCAGGTGCCACAGCCGTGTGGCTGGGGATATACTCAGTGAGGAGAGGGAGGATGGGGAGGCCAGGGGCCTGGGGAACAGGTGCAGATCAAGGGAGACAGTCCTGGACTCCATCCCATATGCAGGGCTAGGCTATCTACGGATCCCTTTTATTGGATAAACAGGGCTAATGTTTAGTTTTTCTTCATTTTGAGTTCTCACTAGCCGTCTTTTAAGATGCCCGCAAGTAAACTAATGAAGTATTAGACTAGGTGGAGGAACATGGTTGTTCTTAGGTGAAGCAAACACCATTGCTGGAACCTAGACGTCACTCCTGCTCATCAGCGCAGCCAGGAGCAGGCAAGGTCATGGTGTGGTCCTTGTGAGAAGACAGCCCCGCAGCCTGTATTAAGAGGTTTGCAACAATCAGCCTTTCATGCTCACACTCTTTTCTGTGCCAAAAAGAGTGGGCTACTTTTTAAAACTCCTTCCGTACCCTCTGCCCAACTGCCAAGGAATCACAGACATAGAACCACAAAGAAATAGATGTCCTCGGAGTTGCATCAAATGTGCAGGAAAATATACTTCTTTCCACCCATTTAGTACTCCTGCTTCTTTGCCTTCTCCTTCTTTCCCTCCCTGCTCCTCTGCTCTTGTCTATACTGTGTAGGACATGTTGGTGTGCTGCACTCAGGTTTAATCCAGGTGGGGGCTTCGAGAATGCTGAGACTTCTGAATTCCTGTACAAAGTGTCTCCCTTTCATCATGAACCAGACGTGTACCCTAGTGACAGCATGACATTCGGAGTAGGAACAAAACAGTGTCATCACAACTGACCAAATCACTAGATGCCTTCAGGCCATGAAGGGTTGCAATCCTGATATGCTTTACATCTCTGTTAAAGGATCATAGATGTCAGAGAGGTCTTGAAACTTTTTTTTTTTTTTTTCAAATTCTAGCTTTTTTCCCCTCTCTCTCTCTTTCTCACTTAGCTTTGGCAAAGGCATGTATTTTGCTGACAAAGACACCAGCTTTCTTCTGACTTGTCTTGGTTTTCATTTATAAAAACCCGATGAAGAGCAAATCATTTCCAGAATCAATAAAAAACTATCAAGGAATGTGATTTTGTAGTCCGGGCGCAAAAGAGATAGTCCCAGATTATGTCCTTCCAGTGGCTGTGAGATTTCAATGGAATGACCTAAAGTCTCGTCTGGTCTTAGCAAGTGGTGGAGCTTTTTAAAGTTTTTAGTTGTCTTCCAAGTCTATGCCACAAGCACATAGCAGATGTGCCAAACCATTTCAGAAAAAAACCCAGTTGTCTAGGAAGACGTTGTAGCTGTAAAATATATTCATTACAAACGCTGGATGAAGACATGGTAATTTTAGTAATGTCTTAAGTTGTTCTTTACGAATTTTAATCCTTTCATCATCCCCTATAATGGTTTATGAAAGAAATGTTGCTTTTTTCATTAGTGTTGACCCACCTCAAATGGAGTTCAAAGCTGTCTTTGTTACTGACTGAGCAAATGGGTTGAAATATTTTGCAGAAAGAATTCAAGTCCATGGTTGTATCCCGGTGGCCCTTGACAGACTGACTCTATAAGGAGTTTCACATAAGTAAGTGTAAGGAAAGGTTCCTCAGGAGCCACCGAGGCGTGGAAGTTGGGCCTTTCATGTGGTATATTTCTGCTCTTGTCTGTAGGCAAAGATGTCACTGTATAAAGCCTTTGAGACTGAGGTATGTCTCAACCCTCATGAGAGGTGAGCTAAGATGGAATGAGAGATTCTGAGGGGTCTTCACCTTGCTCACCTTTGTTCAGTCACTTAACTAATTCCATGTTAGAATCTTCTAGTTCTTTTTCTTATTATTTCAACTAGGGGCCTGGTGCACAAAAATTTGTGCACTTGGGGGCATCCCTCAGCCCGGCTTGTGCCCTCTCACAGTCTGGGACCCCTCAAGGGATGTCCACCTGCTGACTTGCCTGGCCAGCCTGGGTGAGGGGCTGAGGGCCATTTTCAGGCTGTCTACATCCCTTCAGGGTTTGGGTCCCTACTGGGGTGCCTGACCAGCCTGGGTGAGGGACTGAGGGCTGTTTGCAGGCTGGCCACAGCTCCCATTGACCCAAGGTCCCAGCAAGATTGGCTGGAAGCAGGTTTCTGGGGTTTATTTGTCTTCTATAATTGAAACTTTGTTGTCTTGAGCGGAGGCCACAGTCTGCCTAAGCAGACAGTTTCCTCCTGCTTGCTCTAGCTCCGTGGCTGCTGGCTGCCATCTTGGCTAGGTTAATGAGCATATTGTCACTCTGATCGGCTGGTGGGCATGGCTTGGCTGGTGGGCATGGCTTAGGTGTCACGGAGTGAGGGTTAATTTGCATATTACTCTTTTATTAGACTAGATTCCCAGGGCTAACATGTTCCTTTTTTATGTCTACATTATGGATGCTTGGTTGGTCTACCTTCTGTCATGTCACGTTGTCTGATGTTGCTGGGGAAATGTGATCTCCACATATAACAAGGTCTTATCTCGCACTTACTTTAGGACCTTCTGCCTGCCCTCTATTTGTTAAAGTTTGAACAGTGAGGCAGGTTGAGATACAGACAAACAATGAAAAGTCAGTGTCCAGGCAATGAGGTGGCCGAGAAACTCACCAAGGATTGGCAACCAGAGGCCAGGGTGGGCAAGATGATGCAGAGGCCACACCTGTGGGAGCCTCTGATTGTGCACCAGGTGCTGTGCTCCATGCTACAGATTTGTTTCCTCATATAACAGTCACAGCAACCCTGCAAGAAGGTGTTGTCAGCCCTGTTTTACAGATGAGGAAGTTGAAGCTTCTTTAAAGAGGTTAATAATTTACCTGAGTCATTCTACCAGGCTAGTTGCAATGTCGGTACTCAGGCATTGTTTGCATTGCATTCCTTTAAGAGCACAAACTATGTATTTTTTATCTTATTTTAGATAGATATATAGATTTCTCAGGTAAAGTCAATATTGAAAATGGACAAATATTATCACCCTCTTACCTGGGGTAGACTATTGCTTGCTGTATAATGTTGATATGTATCCTGCCCCAAAATGTTGAAGCTTAACAATGCAACCATTTTATTCTCTCTCAGAAATTTTTGTGGATTAGGAATTTAGGCAAGGCGAATGGTATCATGTGGGCAGTTCTTCTGTCCCATGTGGTACCAATTAGAGTTACTTGTTGCTATTCAGCTGTACTCAGGCTGGTCTGAAAGGTCCAAGATGGCTTTACCCATGTCTTCAGCCACTTGGCAGGAGCAACTGGAAGTCCAGGCTCAGCTGGGTCCTCCACCTTCTCTGTGTATTCTCAGGACATTTCCATGGGGTTCTACCATAGAGTATTTATACTTCTTATGTGGCAGCTTGGGGCAGTGCTTCTAAAGGCTGAGCCCCAAACAAGGCATAGCATCTCTTCTGCTGCACCCTCCTGCTAAAAGCATCATGTGCCAACCTAGATTCAGGGAGAGAGAAAACCAATCCTGCTTCTCACTAGAGAGCGTGCGGAAGAATGTGTAGCCATCTGATCAACCACAATCACATATGTTCTTTCCATGGAATTGAGTGAAAAGTCTCCTTTTTAAGACAGGGCTTCTGGTGGGCCAAACTATAAAGAAACTGACATTGATTTTTGAGGCCCAGTATCCTCCTTTCAGTGGTTCTCACATTCCTCTAACCATTCCCTTCTGTCCCTAAAACCCATGCTGATGCAAGATGAGATATCCATGACTTATATGACCTGCGGGGGCCATTTTATCTTGTGCTGCAGCTCTAATTGGAGAAGGAAAGAGTTTTTCTCTTGAGAAAAAAAAATGTGTTTTGAGAGGATAAAGAAGGCAAGAGAAAATGGGTTTGGACCGAGGACCCTGACAGAGCCAACCAACTCCAGACCACTCCCATCACTGCCCCAATACAGTGCGTGCTGGCTCCTCTCGGTTTTATAAGCCTCCCACATTCTCCTTTCTCTCTCTGTGTCCCTCTCTTTTCTTCACTCTGACTCATTCACTGTCTCCATACACACATGTGGACTGATATTTTTAGATTTGTTTATTTTCTTCAGTCACCCACCCAGATGACCACAAGTAGTCGAATATATAAAATCACCAGGTTTTTGTTTTTTTTTTCTACCCAGGTGACATAAGGACCCAATAATTCCAGGAAAAAGACAGATGACATTTTTTTCAGGGTTGCAGTCCCAATGAGGTATTTGTGAAAAGGGAAAAAAAAAAAAGGTTCTACAAAGGATGTGAGGATCATATTCACGGGTCTGGGTTAACGGTCTTTTTAGGCTGTTCCAGAAGCTAGCTTCTCATGTCTGTGTCATTTTCTTCTTCTTCTCCCTCTCTCTCTTTGGGATACTTTTTCTGTTCTATTTTGAGCACCACAGCATAGCTCTTTTATTCCATTTGTCAGCCACAGATGCACATCCAGTTGAAAAGCACCCCCAGCCTCCACTGCCACAATGCTTATGATCCTGTGGCTGCTGGGGTCTCTGACCACACGAATTTGTTGGTTTGTGGCTTCTCTTGTTTTAGCCCTTGGTGCTACCAGTGGGCAAAAAGCTCAAAAGAGGGAAGAATGCTGAAATTGTAAACCCGCAATAACAAAGGACTGCTGTCCAGTGGGTGAGTAATATATATAATCCCATGTTTGGATCCATGGTAGCTGTATCATTGTATTCCTTAGTTGCATCATGGTATAGGCTTCCCTAGCACCGTATGGCTTTTCGTTTGTCTTTTCCTACTTTATCATTTTTTTCTTCCTTAATTAAGTTCTACTTTATTCTCCTACTTTTTGCAACAATAACAAAATAATCTATGTCTTTCTTTGTTGTTGTTTATAACAGTAACACATGCCCATTGGAGAATCTTTGAAAAACAAAGGAAAATAAGATAGTTCTGAATGTCTTTAATACTGTCATTGATTGGTGACCATATTCATTGATTAATTTCATTCACTCCACAGTAATGATCACGTACATACTGTGTGGACTGCTTTGGATCCCTGGAGGGAAGAGGAAATCCAAAAGGCAAGATTGCTGGCCTTGTACACTTTAGTTTATTGGGAAACAAACACTGAAATAATAAAAAACATGATTTTTAGCAGCAGCACAACATTCCATCATTTTCATATATTTGAGGTTAGATTGACACTGTTTTTTTAAATATAATTTATGTATTTTATTAAGCATAACTAGACTTTATTATGCTAATCACAGGTTATTGTATATTTAGGTTATTTCCAACATCTTCTTCATATAAACTAAGATTCACTTTGCATCCTTACATATAAATCTTTGAAACCTTTCTTTTCTTGAGATAAATTTTTTAAAGGATGACTATTGGGTCAAAGACTGAGCACTTTTAAAAACTTGATCCCTGTTATCTATTTGTTTTCTAGAAGAGTCTCCATTTATACACTTGCCCCTACCACTCTACCACTTGTAATGCTGGTCTTGCCCTATTCTTTCCACAGTAAATATTAATTAGTCAGGTTAGACTTTACCACATTTTATACAGTTTTTCAAAATGAAAACAATTTTTTTCTGTTTATAAAAGTGGCAAGTGCTTATTATAAAAAGCAGAACAAAAATAACAACCCAAGTAAATCCAGGTCAAACACATCAGAACAAAGAGGAAAACTCAGTGCATCCCTACTGTTCAGAAATAATCACAGATTGCACCTAGGTGTAATCCTTCCAGATTTGCTTTTTTTTTTTTTTTTTCAGGAGGTTGACCACCATTTTCAGAGTAATTCCCTTTAGAGTAAGCATGCTATAGGGAAAACATATAGAGCCAGCCAAGCTGGGCGTCATGCCTGTCCTTGCTACTGCCTGGAAGAGTTCTGCACAGATCCCAGCATTACCTCCTTGAACTTTTGTTTCCTCATCTGTAAGATGAGGAGTTAGCCTAACAGATTGTCATTACTATTTCATTTAGGCCATGGTTTCTCCACTTCAGCTCTATTGACATTTTGGCCGGAGAATTCTTTGTTGTGAGAGACTGTCCTGTGTACTGTAGGAGACTTAGTAACATCCCTCGCCTTTACTCATGAGATGGGAGTGCCCACTACCACCCAAGTCATATCAATCAAATATGTCTCCAGAGACTGTCAATTGTGCCTATTGGGGAGGTGGGGAGTAGGGAGCAGGTGGATAAAATACCCCAAGAATGACAAGTACTGTTTTAGGTGGAAAATACCATAATTCTGTCTAGTGGATTTTAACGGTTGTCACAGAAAAGCTTTGGGTGCTAGCCAGCGTGCTTTGTATTGGGAGACAGGAGCAGTTGCAGACATGAAACAGCAGGGCTAATGGAGGAGCAGGCGCCACCTGGGTGCTGGCCTGGACAACCTGCTGGGGACAGCTCTACACAGGCACATGGGGACAATGCTCGGAGCCATATTTAAGTCCCAGGTGCCCATTCATGGTCAGCGAGGAGGAAAACAAATTTCTTTTGGCGTAGATATATTGTACGCCAACAAGGTGATGGATTATTGAGTGGCTTCTTTTTCTATACACATATTCATCATCTTTCTCTTTCATCAGTCCTGTGGGGAACAAGGGAAGGCAGAAACGGGGAGACATTTTGCAAAGAGCTTCAAATGTTACCTCTCTTTGGTGAATGGCCCCCTGGCTTGAGGTGTTATTTCCTTCTTGAGTGGTCTATCTGCCTTAAGGACACCTGTTAATGCCGCTATTGTTCAGGAAAAGACTCGCCCTGTTTTCTAACACTTTCTCTTTCATGCGCTCACTTTTTTATTTGGATGGTAAAAGGAAGACTAGGCGTTTATTTTAAAATGGGAGGACAGTGGCAGAGTGGCCATTTCTTATTTTGAAATGTGCTTTGAGCCTCAGTTGTCAAGGCCACCCTAGCCCTTTAATCCATATCCTGGTAGTCTAATGCTGCTGAGCCCTACTGAACGCTGCAATGGTCCTTCATCCAGTGGGTGGGGCAGGGACTTTAGGAGAGTGGAATATGCTGGGAACACTCTCGTGGAGCAATGAAGGGGCAGCACTGGGTCCTCTCCGGTGCTGGTTGGCAGGTGTCTGTCCAGACCCCTGGCCCAAGAATGAACCTCTCTCCAGCAAAGACAGCCCTAGCATGTGTTCTCAGGAGGGGGCAGTGCTAGAGGCCATGGGAGTTCCAGATCTCAGGGGCAGGAGAGGCAAGTGCAGCCAAAAAAGCAGAGGCAAGGCTGACAGTAATGAAGATGTATCAGGGTCTGAAGTTCATGATGAACTTAAGTCAGTAAGACTCATCATAGGAAAAGCAGAGTGCAGGCCATCCTTGCCAGCTCCCTAGTGATTAATATGTGTTTGTTTAGATGAGTGTTTTCAGGAGATCTGAGAGGGTCCACAGAAGAGGCCACAAGGTTAAATGAGAGTTGATGATGGTGGCTGAGAGATTGCATGGGCAGGTGACTGTCAGTATTACTGCCGACCCTGATTTTTATTTAAGGAACAGAATCCTCTAATTAAGGGGAGAGGGGAAGTTAAACCAATTGGCAGATTTTTGTATTTCTGATTTTCTCAAAGCAGACATATATATAATTTAATCTTTTTGTACCATGACTTTAATGTCCCTAAAAAAATCAGACCATAACTATTTTATTCAGACCTTATATCCTTTTACAGAGGTTTTGAACTGACCTACAACATATCTATAGACTAAAAATGATAAAAATGGATTTAATCAAATGACGTTGTCAAATTCAATGACTTTTGACCTACGAAAATGGCAATAGCTTTAACATAATAGAAATTATTGTTTAGAGATTAAGCCAAGGAAAAGTTAGAGTAAAGAGGATGCCATATCAATGCCAGGGAGAGGGTGGGGTGGGAGACTAGAAATATATAGACCTAGGGACCTGCAGAATTGTTAGTAATTGAGGCTTAAGTGGAAACCAAGGTGTAAAATGAGATGCTGTTGGTCAGATGAAAGTATTTCAGTCTCTTAGGGAGACAAATCTACTTCTTACACTTTTATCTAAGAGAAATTTGTGTGCAACTATGGCTGATAGATTATTCCTTCAAAGCACAATAACAGGAAATATAATCACAGATTTCATAAATCCCTTCCTAACAACCCAGATGACAATACCACATTCATGATGATAACTTGTACATTTGTTTTTAAAGGAAATATAATTCTAAAATGGCCCCGATAGGTGGAAGGTTTATGTTTGTACCTTATTTTATCAACTGTAGAAAAGGAAAATTTGCTTTTCCTATATAACATTTACAAGCATTTCCTTTTAGTATATGAGGACTATCCAGAATATTGACCCTAGACCAGTCATCCTCAAACTACGGCCTGCCGGCCACATGCCGAATGTTTTTGCCGCCGCTGCCTGTCCTGCTTAAAATAAGATATGTGCAGTGTGCTAGAAATTTGTTCATAGTTTTTTTTTAAACTATAGTCTGGCCCTCCAACAGTCTGAGGGACAGTGAACTGGCCCCCTGTTTAAAAAGTTTGAGGACCCCTGCCCTAGACCCCAGTTGTGTCAGTCTATTAGGGACAGCTTTTATTGGTGTTCTCTTATGTCTGGTGTCCAATGATATCCTTCAAGTTGTCTTAGAGTGAGTCCTTACTATATGTTTCTATAATCTAAATAATTGATCAAGGACCCTAAATGTCCCTTTTGGGGAAAATGCTTGAAATCATGTAACTAGTACATTTATATGGTGATCAGGTTGTATCTAAGTAGATGTTTGGTATGTTTTTCCATTGACTTTTTTTTTTAATTTCTTTTTTTAAATTGTTGATGTACCTAATCCTCCCCCTACACCCCGCTTTGCTCACCTTCACCCAACCACACTCCCCCTCCCGCAGCCTTCACACTGTTATCTGTGTCCATGGTCTATGCATATATGTTCTTTGGCTAATCTCTTCACCTTCTTTTATCCACTTCTCCCACCTGCTTCCCCTCTGGCAGCTGGCAGTCTGTTCCATGTTTTCATGTCTTTGGTTCTATGTTGTTCATCAGCTTATTTTGTTCATTAGAATCCACATATTAGTGAGATCATATGGTATTTGTCTTACTCTGATTGGCTTATTTCTCTTACCATAATAATCTTTAGTTCCACCCATGCTTTTAGAAAGCATAGGAGATCATTCTTGTCTTACAGCCACCTTGTATTTGATTTTGTAAATGTACCACAACTTTTTTAATTACTCATCTACTGATGGACACGTGAGCTGTTTCTAGATCTTGGCTATGGTAAATAAGGGTGCATATATTCTTTCTGATTGGTGTTTTGGGATTATTAGGATAGATTCCAAGAATTGAGAACACTGGGTCAAAAGGGAGTTTCATTTTTAATTGATAGTTGTTTGATTTTTCTTCTCTAAATCGCACTAACAACTTTTATTTCTGAGCAGTCACTATACATCAAACTGTTCTAAGGAATTGACATAGTGCATCATCTCACATACTCTACCCAGCAGTCCCATGATTTTTCTCCTCATTGATTAAAAAAAAAAAAAAAAAAAAGCACAAAAGAACCTGAGACTCAGAAAGGTCAAAAACAGAAACAAATAAACAAAACTTCCCCAGGGGCCAGCAACTAGCAAAACCAGGATTGAAACTCAGCATGTGGGCCACATGACCCTGGTCCTTTACCTTGGTCCACTGCAAGGCACAGATGATTGTTCTTAATGGAGATGAAATAGCTTGACTTTGTCACATAGGAATGAGCTCAGCAGTAGAGAGACTGGGTAGCCAACAGGGTCAAGGCAATTAGGTCTCAAAAGACTCCAAGAGCTAGAAGGGCTATTGGCAGTTTCAGGGCCTGTCCTGAAACCTGCTCAAGCTGACAAGAGACAGAGTTGAGGCTTGAATAACAGATAGATACATGGTGGAAGAATGGAGGTCTGGAATCCAAGGAGCTCAAATAAAGAAAACACAGAATGAAGACCGTAGGCCAAGGAACCAGTAAGGGCTATGTAATGGGAATTTCCTTTAACTAAACCTGCCACGCTAACTTGGGGAAGAGGACCTTCTCTCTGGGCAGATGTTACATCTGGAAAAATAAGGTCAGTAGGTCACTACAGTGATGTTGCTTCTGATAGCTGCTTCCGTGGGGCCCAGGTTTTCAGACACAGGTCTGAGCAATGATGGAAGTCATGAATTAGCCATTGAACTAAACAAATTTAGCCAGAAAGCTAAGCAGAGTATTCATAAAGAAATAGACCTTTCTTCCAAGAAAGAGCTTTCAGGGTCCAAGACTGGCCTCAGAAATTGTCCAGGACTCGGCCGTCGTAGGTCAAGCAGGCAGACCCACAAAGGAACGAGGCAATATCATATCTATAGTTTCTGAGCTCCTATTTTCCTTTCTTCTGAGTCACACCGAGTGAATGAGTGCTGGTGAGGGGAAAGCCACCTCCTTAACATTGGAGAATTCTGTCAACTTAGTTCAGTGCCATACTGATTCTTCACCAGCCCAAACTCACTTACATGGAATCCATTTTTAAAGTTTGTGTACTATGGTGAGATGTGAGAAGTAGGGCACTTTCCAGGTTTCATTTGCCTTGAATACAAATGAATCCAAATCAGGTCTCATGTGTGCACCACTGGTATGTGATTTAGGGAATGTTACCATTATCTTCAAAAAGAAGAAAATCATGGGTACTTTCAGATGTAATTCCATAGCATAAAAGTGAAATCTCCCTTTTATTGCTTGACTGCTAGACTCGTCTGAAGTAGTAAGCATCAAGCAGCAGGGAATATGATCTCAAATTGTTAATGAATTTTTAGAACTTGGAATGGTTTAATGTTTTTCTAGGGTGAACTTTGGTGTTTTCATTTAAAATGCTTGGTTATTTTTTGACTTGAGAAAAGACAGTAGCATTTTTATAACTTTGAAAAATTTATTGAATTTCACTCTGGACAAAGACCTGGGCAAGGCACTGTGGAAAGATACCAAAGAGATAGAACACAGAAGCTGCTCTTAAACAAAGTCCCTGTGGGCTGAAGTTGCAAAAGAGAAATCCAACCAGCAGTTATTCTGTAAAGTCTTCCGCTGGCATAAAAGAACTGCTTGGTGACATTCACTACCATGTTGGGAACAGTAATGGTAACAATGAGGATCAGAATATCTGTCATAATTTTTTTTAAATAACAGCCTTATTGAGATATAATTCATATACCATAAAAGTCACCATTTTAAAGTTAATAATTCAAAGGATATTCATAGAGGGTGCAACCTTCATCACCACCTAGTTTCAGAATATTTCTGTTGCTTCAGAAAGTAATGCCAAATCCACTAGCAGCCACTCCCCTATACCCCTTTCCCTCTAGATCCTAGGAAACTGCTACTCTATTTTCTATCTCTGTGGATTGGCCTATTCTAGACATCTAATCTAATAAAAGAGTATTATGCAAATTGACTCTCACTCCATTACACCTAAACCATGCCCACCAGCCAAGCCATGCCCACCAGCCAATCAGAGCAGCTGTATGCAAATTAACCCAGCCAAGATGGCAGCCGGCAGCCACGGAGCTAGAGCAAACAGGAGCCTTTCATTGCACCAGCGATGGAGGAAGCTGCCTGCCTAGGCCAGCCAGGCCTCTGCTCAAGGCGACAATGTTTCAATTATAGAAGCCAAGGAGCTGAAGCAAACAGGAGGCTTTGTTGCCTGCCTAGGCCTCCACTCAAGGCAACAAAGTTTTAATTATAGAAGATAAATAAACCCCAGAAACCTGATTCCAGTCAGCCTTGCTGGGACGTTGAGTCAATAGGAGCTGTGGGCAGCCGGAAAACAGCCCTCAGCCCCTCACCTAGGCTGGCCACACCCCCATGGGGTGAGGGTTCCCACTGGGGGGCTTGGCCAGCCTGAAAACAGCCATGAGCCCCTCACCCAGGCTTGCCAGGCATGCCAGCAGGTGGACATCCCCCGAGGGGTCCAAGGCTGGGAGAAGGCATAGGCCGGGCTGAGGAACCCCAATCCCCCAAGTGCACCGGGCCCCTAATCTAATCTAATAAAAGAGTAATATGCAAATTTACCCTCACTCTGTTACACATAAGCCACACCTACCAGCCAATAAGAGTAACTATATGCAAATTAACCCAGCCAAGATGGCGTCCGGCAGCCACGGAGCTGGAACAAGCAGGAGGCTTGCTCTGGCAATGCAGGAAGCTAAGGTTTCTGTCTGCCTAGGCTGGCTGTGGCAACAAAGTTTCCACAACAAAGTTTCAATTATAGAAGATAAATAAACCCCAGAGACCTGCTTCCAGCCTTGGGCTCAAGGAAGCACTGGGAGCCTGGGTTGTCAGGGACAATCGGACCTGGGCTCTGGTTAAAGCAACAAAGTTTCAACTTTAGGAATTAAATAAATTCCAGCCAGCCTGGCTGCAAACAACCATCAGCCCCTCACTCAGGCTGGCCAGGTACTCCAGCAGGGACCCCCTCCCTGAAGGGGATGTGGCCTGCCTGCAAACAGCCATCAGCCACTCACCCAGGCTGGCCAGGTCCCCCAGCAGGACCCACCTCCCTGAAGCTGATGTGGCCAGCCAAAAAACAGCCCTCAGCCCCTCACCTAGGCTGGCCAGGCACCCCAGGGGGGGGCACCCACCTTGAAGGGGCTGTGGCCAGCCTGCAAACAGCCATCAGCCACTTACACAGGCTGGCCAGACACCCCAGCAGGACCCCCACCCTGATCAGGGACACTCTTCAGGACAAACCAGCCAGCCCCCACCCATGCACCAGGCCTCTATCCTATATAATAAAAGGGTAATATGCAAATTGACCCTAACAGTAGAACTGGGAATGACTAGTCACTATGACACACACTGACCACCAGGGGGCAGATGCTCAATGCAGGAGCTGCCCCCTGTTGGTCAGTGCGCTCCCATAGGGGGAACTCTGCTCAGCCACAAGCCAGGCTGCCAGCTGCCAGCACAGCAGTGGAGGCAGGAGCCTTTCCAGCCTCCTCAGCAGAGCTAAGGTTGTCCGACTGCAGCTTAGGCCTGCTCCCTGCTGGCAAGTGGACATTCCCCAAGGGCCCCCAGGCTGCCAGAGGGATGTCTGGCTGCCAGCTTAGGCCGGATCCCCCCAGGAGCAGGCTGGACATCTCCTGAGGGGTCCCAGCTTGCTAGAAGGCATGGGCCAGGCTGAGGGACCCCCCCAACCCAAGTGCACAAATTTTTGTGCACTAGGCTTCTAGTTTCATATAAGTGGAATCATGTAATATGTGGCCTTTTGTGACTGAATTATTTCACATGGCCTCTTTTTGAAGTTCATCTATGTTGTTATGTGTCATTCCTTTTTATTGACTAATAATATTCCATTATAAGGATATGCCACATTTAGTTTATCCATTTATCAGCTGATGGATATTTGCCTGTCTATTTTTTTCTATTATGAATAATGATTCTATGAATATCCATGTACTAATTTTTGTATGGACATCTGTTTTCAGTTTTTGCAGGCATACACCTAGGAATAGAATTGTTGGGTTGTATGGTAACTCTATGTTTAACATTTTCAGGAGTTGCCAGAGTGTTTTTCAAAGTGACCATACTATTTTACAGTCTTGCCAGCAATGTATGAGGGGTGCAATTTCTATAAGTCCTCTCTGACACTTGTTATTTTCTGTCATTTTTATTTCAGTCAACCCTAGTGTATGTGAAGTGGTATCTCATTGTGATTTTGACTTGCATAATTACTAATGATGTTGAATATCTTCCATGTACTTACTGACCATTTGTATATCTTTAAACAATTATCCATTTAAAAACTTTGCCCATTTTTAATTTGGTTGATTATTCTTTTTATTGTAGAGTTGTAGGTGTTCTTTATATATTCTAGATACAAAGCCCTTATCTGATATATGCTTGCCAAACTTTTCTCCCATTCTATGGGTTGTCTTTTACTTTCTCGATTATGTCATTTGAATCACATTTTTAATTTTGATGAAGTTCAATTTACCTATTTTTTTTTATCATTTGTGCTTTTGGTGTCAAATTTAAGAAAACATTGCCAAGTCCAAAGTCACAAAGAATTATTCCCAGGTTTTTTTTTTTCTAAGAGATTTCTAGTTTTAGCTCTTGCTTTTGGGTCTGTGATTCATTTTGAGTTAATTTTTGCACACACTGTGAGGTAAAAGCCTAGCTTAATTCTTTTGTACATAGATACCCAATTGTCTCAGAATCACTTATGGAAAATACTATTCTTTGTTCACTGAATTGGCTTGGAATCCTTGTTTAAAGCTTGATTTTTTTTTATTCACTAACTAAATTGTCTAGGTATCTTAGCATCACATCAAACAGTTGCAGTTCCTATCTCCAAAGACCTTGCTATCACTTAGTGAGAAACGCCTGCAAAACAAACAAACAAAAAGGCATACAAACACCCATTTATTCATTTAACATCAACATTGTATTATTATCAAATTTTAGACAGTATTCTAGGCCTTGAGGAGACTGGGATACATAAGAAGGATAAGAGCACACTGAAGCAAGTGAAGAAAACATAAGTTTTCTATTTTAATGAGGTCACATTAGGTCCCAGGATGATTTGGAATCTATCTGTATTTGTGTTTGTACATGCTCAGCTTGTGTACACTTTCCCATTTACTTGCGTTGATGAACTATTTTTTACCCTTGGATTCAGATGTCATTTCTTCTGAAAGGTCTTCATCAATATCCCCCGAGTTGTAAATAGTCTTATAGTAGCACTTAGCATGTTGAATTGTAACAAGGTGTCTGTCAGTCCTACTAATCTTTGAGGAAAGAACCGTGTTATTGTGACATCATATGACTTACAATCCTCAGGCATAGAAGATGTCTTAGTCATGTATATTAAACAAATGAGTAGAAAGTTGCTCTTTGAAAACTTCCTTGAAGTGATTTCAGAAAAGAAAATCAACAAACATCTGAACAAGTTCAACACATTGTGTTACAAGTGGACTGAAGTCATGTGGTTGTTGCCTTGATCAGATACCAAAGGTTTTAAAAATGGGTAAGGGGGCCTGGCCAACATGGCTCAGTGGTTGGGTGTTGACCTATGAACCAGGAGGCCGTGGTCAGGGTATACACTCAGATTGTGGCTTGGGTTGTGGGCTCTATCCCCAGTATGGGGCATGCAGGAGGCAGTCGATCAGTGATTCTCTCTCATCATTGATGTTTCTAAGTCTCTCCTTCTCCCTTCCTCTCTGAAATCAATAAAAGAATATTTAAAGAAAAATGGGTAAGGGGATTGTGTGTATGGGCACCAGTGCAGTGACATATAGGACTTCCAAAGAGAACATTGTCTTTGGCTTGAGAAAAAAGACCTCAAAATCGAATTCAAGCCCAATGTGACCCAGATGTCTGAAGTCAGCAAAACCATGTGTCAAAAGGATAATTCTACTGACTCAAACAGTGTGGTGGTCTTCTAGGCCTCCTGCTTCCTGTCAGAACCCACAAATGATAGATCCCAGAAGGCACCAACCTCAGAAAAAAATAGTGTGTTGTTTTTTTTTTTTATGGACCAACTTCAGGAAGTTAATTCTCTGCACTCTAGCTGTCACATTCACAATGAATTAGCTTAAAGTTCCTTGAGAGGACATTTATGCTGTTGTAACTTGCTTTGCTTGAAACAGTAGAAATGTGTGGGCCTTCAGGAGGGTGTGGTGGTATGAAACCCTTGGCTCCCACAGCTCTGGTTTTTCTCTTTCCCTAAGGATAACTTACATGAAATACACTGAACAAATATACTGTGGTCTTCAAAGGAGTTTTTAGAGAACCTGATCCTTAAGTGAAACAAGCAAAATGTTGAAAATAATTACCATGAAAAATAATATTTTGAAGGGCTCGTTGGGTGGTCTCCTGGAGCATGCCACCAGGTGGAAGAAGCCAAAATGTTTAACCTCATCCAGGCGTCTGGCTCACAGTGATTCTACTGAAGGCCTGGCTTTATTCATGCAAAGAGGGATTGAGTGTTTGCATCCACCTTAGGTCTCTACTACAGAATTTATTCTCTGAATGACCATATTTTTCTCACGGGCAATTTCCACTAGTTGCCTCACTATTGGGCATATTAATGGAACAACAGCACAGCCATCACTAACAGAAAGGTTTGGGACCCAAGTCCCTCTCTATAAATCAGAATGTAGCCCTAACATTCCCCGGAGAACTGAACTCAATGAGTCTTTCTACCATTTGTAGATGTGTTCAATTTTTATTACTCATGGATCATTTGGTTTAACAGGACCTTGACTAGGGAGTTACAGGGCCCAGGTTTCCATCGGGACCCTGATACTCAGTAGTTGACTTTCTGCAAGTCATGTCACTTCTCTGAGCCTTAGTGTTTTTGTTAGCATTATTATTGTTGTGGTCATCACTGTTCTGATGAATAACTAGAATGTGTTGAGTTTCCTGTGAGTCATGTGCCCTGATAAATGTTTACCCAGATGATCTCAAGAGCCTCCTGAGATTTTTATTCTTTTCCTTTTATCAATGAGAAAAATGAGGCCTAGAGAGATTAACTAACTTGCTCAAATCACCTATGGTAAGTCAAAAAGGCAGGATTTGAACACTGGCAGGTGGACCCAAAATGCCACACAATTAACCCACAATGCTACCACATGAGGGGAAAGGTAGGTTAAGACACATCGATATCCCTTTTCAGCTCGAAATTTCCATAATCCTGTGCTCATTCCATAAATTCTATAATACTAATCTTTTGTTTCAATGCTTTATAAGAAATTTTATGTACTCTAAGACAAGTTGGAAAACTATAGCCTGCAGATCCAATCAGAACCCCTGCCTGTTTGTGTTGATAAAGTTTTATTGGAGCACAGCCACATTCATTCCTTTACGTATTGTCTGTGGCTGCTCTTGTACTACAGTGGTGAGATTGAGTATTGCAAAGGACAGTTGGGTACAAAGCCAAAAACATTTACTCTCCTGACACTTTGCAGAAGAAATTTGCTGACACCTAAGCCAGGATGTAGGGCGATTGTGCTGGGCCCTCATTCTGTTGACTACTGCATTCCCAGCCCCTATATCAATGCTTGGTACATAGTAGGCACTTGATAACATAGTTTTGGAAAAAATGAATGAGATAAAATTCCTTGTTTGTAAGTTCTTCAACTATGCTGTCATAGACATAGTTCCAGTCTGCAAATAAGCAGATTTTTAGTATAAGCTATCCCCCCCAAATCTATAAAATTTAATGTTCAAATATATAAATTTTATGAGCAGTGAACTCATAAAATGAGATTTTTATCAGTTTTCCTGAGCATTTACTGCAGGCTGTGGGGAGGGATTCTAGATGTAAAATAAACAGTTGGTTTAGGTTTTTCCCCACCCGCTTTCAGAATTTGATGCCGTGGCTTGCTAAAATTAATATTGACATTGAAAACTAGTTTATTTCTTTAAGGCCTGAGTCTCTCTAAAGCAAATTGGAAAGTATGCCTAGAAGGATAGACAGACTACTTTGCATTCTGTATCTGCTCCTTCTTTTATGAATTAATATGCAAAAGAAATTTCCTGGTATCATACACCCATCAGTTGCCTATAAATTTTGCTTTTTTGCTCCAGAACGTATTATTTAGGAGGTTTAAAACAGCAGCTGGGTATCTTTAGTTGTAGCCCAATTTAATACAGCTTATACCGCTAATTGGAGGTGGGAGTCGTTCAGTGGAAAGTACTTTCTATTCCTGAGCAAACTAGAAACATAATAGCTATGGTGGCTTTCTTTCCCCAAGTTCTTAGTCATTTATCTTAGCAGTGAATTAATTAATTTTCTTTCATTATCTGGTACTTAGTCACAAAATGTTGTCATTCTCATTATGTCATTCTACAAAATGCTCTGTACGTGCTTTTAGTACTGCTGAACTATGTGAGCTCACTGCTACTCGAGTGAGCGTAGTATTTGAAAATTATCCTGTTAGAAATAGCACATATTGTTTAATAGCAAGTGTTCTCCTGGCCTTAGAAGTGCATGCATACTTCTGGAATAGATCTCAGTGGCTTAAGCATTTTATTCATTGATTCATTTATTCCTATAGCTTTGTTTGTACTGAATACTTGGCTAAATGATTAGAATACTGGAAAATGTATGCACACACACACACACACACACACAGAGATTATTTACCAATAAAAGATCACAATTTGGTGTGGCTGATGATAGGGAGACAGATAGGATATTGGATGAACAATCTGATCATGAATTAGTGGGAGGCACAAGCTGAGGCTGGGGGAGGGGAAGGATCAAGGAAGAAACGTCAAGGACGCTTGATGTGAAACCTGAAAACTAGGAAGAAGGAGAGGCCATAAATGAAGGATTAGGAAAAGAAAAGATGAGTAGGGATTCTCCTGGGGATAAAGAAATGCAAGGGCATTCTAGGTAATAGGAAGAGCAGGTGAAGGTCATAGAGCATTGAACAAAAGTGCACATGAGAAACAGCAAAAAGGCGAGATTGACTGGGTATCGGGAGGGAAGTACAGCAATGAGCCCAGGTGACGGTTCTGTGTGCTATGCTGAGCAGGTGAATTTGATAGTTGAGGTGCTGGAGAACCATGGAAGAATGAGTTGAGGTTCTGTGATAAGAGGAACTAAACAGTTGGAAAGACAATTCAACAAGATGAATGAACCCTGCCTGTGAATGAACCACCTCCTCAATCACTAGAATTGAGGTGATTCAACTCGAGTCCCAGAGCCTCCAGGAGATGCTTAAGAAAAGCCTTGCTTCTGTCGCTGTCCTGTTTTGCAGTTGGTCACTGAATCCTCACCGTGAGCCTCCGAGTTGTCCTGATGTCTTTTCTCGTGCATGATTTGAAAAATGCCCTTTGCTACCAGCTTCCAGAGCTGAGGCCAAACTATACCAGCCTGTATGTTTGCCATAGATCATGTCTCTGTACATTCTCAAGAAACTTGGTGGCTTGTTCAGACCACCTTTCTAGTTTGTTGTGCTTTTAGGTTTTCATCAAATTCTCTGAAGCATCTTTGCATTTGGTTCTCATAATTCTCCTGGGAGGGATGCAGAGCCCCTTACAGATAATGCCCATTTTACAAGAGGTTAAATGACTGATGCAAGGCCATGGCTTCTATTATATGCAGACCTTAGCTCCTACCTCCTAGACTAGTGCTCTCCATGCTGTTTGACTTACTTTCTGATATAGATACTTCCTTAGAGCACTGCCAGTGACTCACCCTCTGTAGCATAAGTTTGTTCATAATTTTTCAATAAACTATTGATTTTAGAAGAATTTTAGAATTATGAATAGTTGCAAAGATAATACAGAGAGTTCATGTATACCTTTCACCCAGTTTCCCCTCATGTTAATGCCTTACATAACTGTGATTCATTTGTCAAAATTCGAATTAATATTGGCACCTTACTGTTAACTAAAGTCCTAACTTGATTTGGATTTCACCTCTTTTCACATTAATATCCTTCTGCTGTTCACATTGTATTGATTCATTTATTTACTACATTGCATCCTTAAAACTTTTAATTATGCATGACTGTGATGTATGGAAACTGACTACTTTGCAGAAAAGGCTTTGAACATCGTGAGACTGGAAAAGAGGGACATATCTGCAAAAGGGAAAGATTTCCTTTTTTTAAGTGGAAAAGCCAGGAAGCCTTTGAAATGTGGGCACAACATTCCCCTCAATTCTTCTAGGCTCAATGGTCTTAAGGTAGAAAAGAATTAGACAAGTCAAAATATGACTTGGCGATATTTATTTGATGAGTGGTGTGATGAGTAGTCTGGCTAGCCATGTCCCCTTGAAACAATTGGTGCCCATAAAATACTTCAAACCTCATGGAGATGGAGTTTCCTGGTTCCATAAGCAATGCTTTGTTTGCTAGGGCAGTGGTTCCCATAAAGATCATTATTTTGTACACCTCGGCTTGTAAGCCGAACTCCAAATTTAAAAGAAAAGTTACCAAACACTTCTTATGTGCCTTGACGAGTGTAGCCTCCAGATGTGTTCTTTGGTGTGGTTTGGGAAAAGGACTTTGGTCTGTAGCAGGAATGTAATTTGGGAAAGTGTGCAAAATTTATGGTGCCTGAATCTCTCCAACCCATCTTCTTTCATAGACCTGAGCTATTATGCACTAAAGTCCATTCTAATGACTACTTCCCATGCTCATTTTGATGTGCCATTTCCAAAAGTTTCTACTTGGGATAAAAGAAGATCTGACTTTGTTTTCACACAGTAGCAGAACCTCTCCAGCTCAAATATTCTGAAAAACCAGTCATCTATGGTGTGTTTTCATAATAAGACTAGAGAAGTAACTGAAAGAGCTAAGAATCTACTTAAAAATACTTCTTGGCAGAAGATCACATTGATTGTCTTGGAAAAGAGCAACATGATTAGGACTTGTCTCTCACTAGAGCCAGAAGTAGGCATGTTCTAATTTCACACATGGACAGTCAATGAACTCTGTAAGTGACTCATCTGTGACTAGTGAGGGTAAAGATTGAGCTAGCATAAAATGCATGAAAATATTGAAAGCCAGAATGTTCAATGAGGAGGTAGAAAACTCAGGCCATTGTCCAGGTCACATGGTTTTGTGACAACAAGCAGGTTTCTGTCCATATTATTTGAGTGCCATCACACACATTCTGACTGCCTCGTGCCATAGTAAAGTGCCTCTTAGCCTTCAAGACAAGGACATTTGCTGACTAATGACACCTCTGCCCTATCATTGCTGCCACTGCCACTACCCACCATCTCCTCATGTTCAGGTTTCTGTTATGTACCAAGGACAAGCACATGAGCTCTCTTCTAAGTAAGCTGGGGGATACTTGTAGGAAGAAGACATCATTGTCCCCACTCAAATGCCCTAAATCTCTGCCTGTGGCTCCTAGGTTCACTTCTCACCCTCTGCTTATATGAGCAGGTATCTAATCTCCCCTCATTTTATATAATAAATTTTAGCCCTGGATTTGTGTTTAGTTAGCTTTTATATGTCCCACAGTGCTTAGCATGCTGCTTGGCACATAACATCAGTTCAATAACTATCTCAGTGAATAGCACCTGGTTTCTGTAGCCAGTTATGCAGTTGATGACACAGTAACCCCAGCCTTGCTCATCACCTTATGAATGAAATCATGAATAATAAGAAATCCTAGCCAGATGTCTGATTAAATTCTAATGGCATTGTTGCAAAGGCTACTTTCTAGAGATATTTTCTGTGGTTTAATCAACCATGATTAGCTTTCAGCAGTGCGTGAGAAAAGATAAACAGGCACCAGAAGAAAAGAAAGAATCCCAAAGACACTTTTTCTTGACATTGCTGTGATATCAGGGTCAAGCACTGTATCCTAGCTGAGTTGCCTCCTCTCTCTGGGATGTAGGGAAGGTAACATGGAGGGAAGAGAAACAGCAACACACCAAAAGCCAGAAGGGACCTGAAGAGGATGGCAACAGTGTCAGGGCTAGCATTCTCCTTGGGCCGTAACTTACAGTTTCTTATCCATTTTATGGTTTTCCAAAGGGAGAGAGAGCTATAGTTGCCTGCCCACTCCTTAGTGTCCTCCTGCTGCCTTCCATCCCCTTCTAAGACTGGAGAAGCTCCTATATAAGAGCTTTGTGAAAGCCCTAACCTGCTGTCCACAGAGGCAAGTTGAAACTTCTAACAAATATTTATAGCACCCATTATGTGGCCAGCCACATGCTGGACACTGCTTGCCGCCAGACCTGACACATTTCAAGAGGCTTACCAACAAGAAGTTGTCAGCCCTCTTTCCAACCAAAGTATTGACCGATCCAGAAACCTGTCTTCCATTACCGAGGCTGCCATCTCTTCTCTATCGAGGCGCAGGTGCCCCTGGACTCTCCACATTGTGCACCTGGGATGACACTGCGGCCTCAATCTCAATGATAAATGCCCCTTTGGGGATTTTCATGGACAAAATCCATCTTCAAAATCTTGAAATTAATGTATGGCTCTATATCCCTGGAGAATTTTCCACATGTTAATTCTGCCCCATTCAGTGCCTGACAAATCCTTAGGAAAAGGTCAGTGGAAAGTTACTGTGGTTGGGTGGTAACTTGCAGTGTTAGGGTCATTCTAGCCAAAACATAGAGAGCTGATGTTTGTTTGTGTGTGTTTTTAATATGGCATGTTTTCTGAAGGACACTGCTATCAAACTACTAGAAAATCATGGGGGTGCATCCTGGAGCAATTTAGTGTGCGGTAGACAGAAATGAAACAAGCGTCCATTGCACTCAGCACACGTTCTGGGCAGCTTTGCTGTTTGAAATGTGCTGCCTGCGCCTGACTGGAAATAATCAGGTTGCCAGCCTGTGTTTGGCGAGCCATGGAGAAAGCAGCGCTTTATTTACAGATTGACAGTGGGGCATGAAGCACTCTCTGACATTTTCTCAACTCTCCTCTTCCTGGGCCTTTTCCCCTGAAAAATATTTTAACATACAATTTATAAGGCCCCAAAGGAAATTTACACATGAAAGAAGAAAGAACACCTAATAAATGACACTAGAATATTTTAATGTTTTTCCCCAATACCGTTATGCTACCTCTGATGAAAAGGAGTTGCATCCCGAGTATCATGAACTTTGGATTTGAGAGGAAGCTCAAAGACTACCACATCCAGCCCCTCATCTGCTCTTTAAATCCTTCTCACTGTAGCCATACAAGTAGGTTTGATCCATGACTCCAATTATGATTCTTCTGATGATTGAGAGCTTGCTAACCAACAACCATTATTGGCAGCGAATTAATCTAATAAAACAGCTTTCCATGCATGAGTCCCCTTTAATAATAATAGCTAGTTTTTCAAATGCTCACCATATGCATGAGACAGTGGGTAAAGAGCACCCCAAATATACTATTCACAACAACCTCAAAGGGAGATATTTTTACTCCCATTTTATAGTTAAAGAAACAGGCTAACTTGGGCAAAGTGCTTATCCAGTATGTTCACAGACCCCTCCAGAGGCAGGAACCACACAGCTCTTCTTTAAGCAGCTCTGACTCTTAGAAAGTACTTCCTTATAAGGTGAGTATGTCTCCCTGAAAGCCAAGCAGTAGGTATTTATTGAATACCTGCTCCATTTCAGGCATGATGCTAGGCATTTCAGATTCAAAGAAATGATGGGTTGGATTCATGTATTTACTGATATTTTATCTCATTTTAAGAAATACTTGGGACAAATTAAAAGGACATTTCTGGTATACAACAATGGCAAAATAAAAATATCAAAGAAAGCATAAATAAAGTTGAAAACTATTATGTCCAAATGAAACATATACAGTTCATAGGGAAAACGGAAAATCATATCAATTCATTTTACAGTTGACCTGGACTTTCTGGCAGCCAACACAAAAGATCAGACACTGTCAGTTCACAATTCTTATTAACAAAATGATATTCCAAGTGGGATAATCATGTTTCTGAAATTAAATGGTAAAAGAAATCTCTCTCATAGGACTTTGTACAGGGAACCTTGAGAGATCGACTTGGCTGTAGTCTCAGTGAAATTCTGTAGGATATGCATTAATACAGTTTGTGCTCTTGTTCTTGCAGCATCTTTTGTTAGAATCGGACAGCAGAGCATTAAAATAAACTTGGCAAACAGGGCAATGTAGGTCAAATATGTAGCTCATGGCCTTCCATCTATAGCCCCCCAAAGCATAAGCCATTGCCTCTGGCACAAATGGTCTTCATTATACATCTGCGTAGTGAACCATATAGACATGCTCAAGTCCCAGACTATAATTAATAAGAGTGTAGAGAGCAGGAATCTCCTGAGGTTCAGAGGAATAACTCACCACTCTGGGCTGAGGCTAACAGGGGCTACTTCTAGGAAGGGTTGGCCTTTGGACTGAGATGGACTGAAAAGGCATTAAGAAGGAGATGGATGAAAGATGAATCAGACCAACCATGACTGATGCTACTCATTCCTTTCACTTAAATGTGTTGTGCCTCCGTTTCATGTGTTTGTGGAGGACACTCACCCTTGGCACCAACCAAAAGTGAAATGGCAGGGGTTTCATGGGCTCTGGCCAAGGAGCCATCAGCAGTCCCATCACCGTTGCTTAGAATAAGTCTCATAAGGCAGATTTGGCTCCAAGCAGCAACCACAGCTCTATTTTCATAAAGTAATTTCACTTGTTTGCCCCAGTTAATATTAATAAGCCCAGGGCTACATGCTTCTACTTATAAGAGCACGGAGATAATAGAATAAAATGTTCTATATAAGAGAGTGGAATGTTCAAGCTGAAATAGACCTTGGAAATCATCTAGTTCAACCTTCTCATTTGATAGATGAGGAAACAGAGGTGCAAGGATACATAGGGCCAGGTTGCAGACAGTCAGATGTACAGACAGGGATAAAACCCAGTTTCTCTGACAGCCAGCCCTTCCCATAGTCCTTCCAATCTGTCTGACATCTTCCTGCCTCATGCTCAAGAAGTGGGGACATTGGGACAGGTAATGAGAGAGCCAGGATTTAAACACATCTTCATTCACTTTTATCTTGCATTTCTCTAGCCTCATATTGCCTCCTTACATCAATTTCATTATGAAAGCAGATGCCTTGTACTTTTCCCTAAAAGGAAGAGATGAGATAAAGAAAAAGGCTCTGCAATGCTGGCAACATCATGGTTCTTTAGATTCAACCCAAACTTGAGATGAACCCAGTGATGGTGGTACTTTGTGCTATATGACTTTGAACATGGGATTTAAGGTTCACTGGATTGCACTTACTATGTGAATAAATATATACAAAGCATACAGCACAAGGCTCAGCACTGAGATGCTAACACAATGCTCATTCTCTTTATTGTGTTCCAGTCTTCTTCCTTCCTGATGGATCACATGGAAGTCCATATGTATGACAACGGGACACGAATCATCCATAACTCCATGTAGTCAGAATGTAGAGTGATCTAATGTTCCTAAGTTACTTACCTCTTTCCCCTGAATAAGTAAGCCTGTGGGTCTCATTTTTATTTCTCTTCTGTTAGCCAAATATCTGTTTTCACCTACATGGAACCTTCTACTGGCCCAGGGACAAATAAATCACATTTTGAGTGGCCTCAGGACAATTCAGCTTTAAAGAAAAAGAAAGGATGGCAACATGAAGGACATTTACTGTGTTGGGCTGTCACCAGGTCCCCAATGAAACCATGAAAAATTATGGCGAATAAAATAACATTTTTCAATATGCGACACTACCCTTAAATGTATCTTGGGCGATAAATGAATTTTGAAGATAATATTTGAGGGCAATTCATTCTTCAAGCACTCAATAACACATTGTAAATGAGTTGTGTTATTAATTTATAATAGAATAATTGTTTTGTCTCAGTATTCATTTTCACAAGCTCTGGCATTAATTTTCTCTTTCTTTTTAATCATCTCAAAATATTAGCACAGGCATCACTCCCAGCATGCCACCCCATCTTCTCCACCTCCTCCTGCAAATATAAAAGTGATTCTGACTGGTTAGCATACAGAATCTTCTGGCCATCTTTTCGGGATAATGAAGAGAATAAGAACAAAAGCAGCCGGCATTGATTGAGATTAACTGTTTTCCAAATAGTATGCTAAACAGTTTAACTGTGTTATTTCATTTAATGGTCCCAACAATCCTGTAAGGTAGGTGCCATGATTATGCCAATTCTACATCTGAGGAAACTGAGGTGGGAAATCCTTTCCTAAAGCAAAAAACAAAATACCACCATCTCGATTGAGGAGGTTTCATGAATACAGGATGTTTGAATGCTATTCTTTTTGTATAACACAAAATGCAGCTCTCCCTTTTCACTGTACCCAAGTCTAAATAGTGAACAGCAAAGAAAAATGAAGTAAAGTACCTATGTAGTGAAAGCCAACAAAATGATGTCTTGGGGAAGGAATTCTTCTTTAAATAGATGATCCAGTTGGATTACTTGTGGGTGACGTAGTGTTAGGATGACCTTAAGCTGACCTGTGCAAGTGTTTTGATTGTTTTGCCCCTGTAGAGTCTGGCCTCCTGTGGGCCAGTCGGCTCTGATACTCACTCTTTGCACCGCATCAGGTGGATCGCTTCATCTTTCTTTGCTTTCTTAGCTGTAAAAGATTGGCCCTGTGATCCCAATATTCCCAGAGGTTACACTGACCACCACAGGGTAGATCCAAGCAACAGTTTACATGTTAATCATGAAAATGCTGAGGGAACAACAGCCCGTCTTCACCGTACAAAGACTCAGCCTTGAACTTCACCCTGTCTGAAGGGAGAACTGCATAATTGAACTGCAGAGAGGAAAAAGCCAGGATGAAAGCTTACTAATAAAAATACCCAAAAAAAGGCAGTCTTGAAGCATTACGATACTAAAAGCTCATTAAGATCTCTGTCCCAGCTATTACACTCCTAATTGAACAGTTACACAAATAGATGTACAATACAGTCATGACTCTAATTAAGGCTCCGACCTCGGAACCTAGCAAAAGCTTGTACAGTTCCTTCTCCCCCTTTAAATAGCTGTTCTGAGCAAGCTTGGGGAAGAGAAACTGTCCTATTATGACTTTAGTGAAATAACATGAGAACTCATACAAATGCCTCTTTTTGTTTATTTTCCCAGCCCATAGTATTCCTCCCACTTGCTACTTCTTTCCTCTCCCTAACCGGAGTGTCTTTCTTTGCTGGGAGAGGATGCCATTTACCAACTGCAGTGGTGTCTGCCATGTCACTATCAACATTTTTCTCCAGTGCTCTCCATCCCATGCCTTGACCCAGAGGTTGGCTCTGAGAGTCTCGTCTGGCACTCTTATGGCAGGCCCTCTCTCTAGGGGACAATTGGTTTTCTTGCCCATATATAAGTTAGACTTTCTCTTGCCCTCATGTACATCCCAGCTACTAGGAAGAGTCTTAACAGGTAAACGGTTTCTTTGTAATCTTCCCTCTTCCCTCTTGTCAGACCTTTCAAGGCAGAGGGATGCCAGGGCCCACAGTACTCCTTGGGAGGAGGAGTAAAAAGCAAGCGCTGCCTTTAATAAGGAAGAATCCACAGGCTTAGAAAATTTCTAAAGGGAGTTAAAGATCTATACAGCAGGTCATTGAATAATGTCATTTTGTTCATCATCATTTTCTTATTAAGTTGATGAGAAGAAGAAAAACAAACTTGGATCCCTGCCAGGGCCACTGCCAGGAGTCTGCATGTCCTTCCCGTGTTTGCATGGGTTTCTCTAGGGGCTCCAGTTTCCTCGCATGTCCCAGAGATGTGCTGGTGAAGCATCACATCTTCTACTCTGTCCCAGTCTGAGTGAGTGTGGGTGTGTGAATGGCCCTGTGATGGAAGGGTGTCCTGTCCAGGGTTGGTCTTGCACTCTGATCTGCCAGGAAGAGCTCTAGCCACACAGCCCAAAACGGGAATAAGCGAGTTGGAAAGTAATTATCTTCTTTTTTTATTACTCTTTCTTAATTGTATGCATAGTTCACATTTATTTCAGTGTTTAATATTAGAAGTGTTTGGGGTCTTCATTTAAAAGTATGGTGATGTTCTTGTAACCAGAAATATGCCATAGGAACTTCATTCTTGTTTATATCAATTAGCCTATGGTAAAGTGGGTTTTGTCATACCTGGTTTCTCTTAAAACTGCTATTTTCAAAAAACTAGCAACAATGTTAAGTGAGGCTTTATTGTACACTAGGGGCGAATTCATGCTCCTTGAAAGAAACTGTGGGCCACAAGGCTGCAGTGGGCATAGGAGCAGGTCTTGGCCTATCCTACATACCCCCACCTGGCCCTGGTGCGAGTGGGGCCAGCACCAGCAGCAGGTGTGAGTGCCAGGTGGGATAATGGCGCTTGGGAGCAAAGAATTTTCAGTAACTACCAGAGGCTTGCCCTGATGACAGCAGCCATTGTCCCACCTTGGTCTGGTGCCCCCACTCACCTGCTCCACCATCCCACCATGACCTACACCCGCCATGTTCCACGTGTGCCCCCTGGTGGTCAGTGCACGTCATAGTGACCAGTTGCTCAGTTATTCCGCTGTTTGGTCTATTTGCATATTAGAGTTTTATATATAGATTAGAGACCCAGTGCACAAAAATCGTTCACTCAGGTTGGGGGGGCCCTCAGCCCAGCCTGTGCCCTCTTGCCATCTGGGAACCCTGGGACATCTTTAGCGCTGCCATGCTGGCAGGAGAGGCTCCCGCCACCACTGCTGCACTCGCCAACCTTGAGTCCAGTTTCTGGTTGAGCAGTGCTCCCCCTGTGGGAGCTCACTGACCATCAGGGGGCAGCTCTTGCACTAAGCGTCTGCCCCCTGGTGGTCAGTGTGCATCATAACAAACAGTCATTCCACCATTTGGACTATTTGCATATTAGCCTTTTATTATATAGGATATATAGGAGATATTCATAAGGTGCCCATTGCCTATTACTCTAAGCTACTCACCTTCCAAGCTATTCAGAGTTGGAATATTCATCAAGCAGAGCCAAGGTAAAATCTAGAATGAAAATAATTTGAATTTATAGTTGACCACCTTCATGAATTAGCTTCCTTCCCTCTTAAACCTAAGGACTTATTTTTCAGGCAGCTTAGCATACCTATTGAGGAGAGCCCAGTGACCTAGAATTCCTTTGGTTTCCTTCAGTCTGAGTGATGGAGACTGGACTTCTGCAGAGCCAATTGAATGGAGGAGAGTCTACTACACCAGGATACCCAATGGCAAGTTACATGAAAAGGAAGGAAGTTAGGGAGATGCATCATTTCTTGGAATTCAAAGAAGTACTTCTCACCCTTTTAAAGTGAGAAATAGCTGCCTTTTGCTTGACTGAGGGCATAGTATAAGAGAGTTCTCATCTCAGCACTGCACGTGTTAGCCATGCCCTATTGTGACAAGCCACCAGCTACCCCAGGGTGACTTGGATGGCCCAGTGAACAAACATTTATGAAAGTGCTTTTAAACAGAAATGTGGCTTACCAATATAAGTGGCTGGGTCTACAAACATACCTAACTCCTCTAGTAGGAATTGATCCACGAAAATTAGGTGGCAAGCACATTTTTATGAGATATGTGATTGACATTAAGCCACCCCTGCTATGGGTGGTTGACCTCATTATCATTTCTGATATGAGTGTGCTTCTCTCATGCCACTTCCATTCCAAAAACTATATAGCATTATGAATGGAGTCTTTAGGATCTAGTTTTATCGTTGGCATCCTCAGGGACAGCCACAAAGTCTTTCCAGGGGTTAAGCTGGAGCATAATCATTAAGAATTCCCTAAGGAACACACACACACACACACACACACACACACACATTTTAAAAAAGACTTTTCTCACCATGTTATTGGTTGATGCATCTGTCTGAGATGAGATGCAAGGGGCTCAAAGAAGAGAAAATCTCCTGCTCCAGGCCTAACACAGTTTTGAGGACGCAGTAGATGGTTACTGAATATTTGAAAAGAGAAAGGCAGTCAGGTAGTTAGGATTCAATTCCACAATGAATCCTAAAATACCTAACACTTGCCCTCTAGCGTGGTGAGTGCCCGCATATGTACACTGGGTTAATAGCTTTGATGTCTGTTCTGAGTCTATTGTGAAATTTTAGTTTTGTACCTGAGTAGTAACTGATACTTGTTTAGCATGCCACAACTTATGGAACTGAGGAAACAAAGCTGAAGATTTTGGTTTCACTTCCTTTGACTCCACAGTGTCCCCATGCCTCACTGGGCGATGACTGTGGGTTGCCAGTCTTCTGGGGCAGAAGGTACTGTCTATGTTGTTGCTTTTGTTAACACGCTAGCAAAGAGCTCAGCCGTTTTTAAGGGACAGCCTGTTTAGGCTGGACTTTGGGTCATATGAGCTGTATTTTCTTCAGAAGGTTTGACTGAAGCCTTTATGTTTGGAAGCTTGAGGTTTGGCACCCTCTCGAAGGTGTCAGGTTTCTCGCTACTATTGACCTTTGATGCTACGCTTAGACTTTCCATTGATGAGCAAATTGTGCATCTGCTATTAGAGAAATGACTGTCCTCTCTTGGATTGGGTTGGACGGCAAACTGAAACTGGTGATCAACACATTTGGCATGACCTAAGAACACAGATTTGGTTTCAGTCCCCGTCTAAAGGTTTGGATGATTATCTGAACTTGACTCATCTGGTCTCAATCCAGACCATTGAATTTGCAACACGAAGCTCAAAACCTCAAGCAAAGACTAGTTGACATCTCTGGTCATGCCAGCTTCCCACCAGGCAGCCACATTTCAGTGAAATGTCCTCAGACCTTTTGGTACATTTGGTTCTATTCCAGGTTCAGGTTGTGGTTTAGTTGAAAGGAGTGGGTGTAGGTGGTAGGTACATGGAAACAGGCCATTGGACTCTGCAAGGTTCATCTCCAGGCCCTACTACAGAGCTGAGGACCGAAAGCTGAAGGGTGTGCCTTCCCTTAACCATTTGTTCTGACCTCTTGGAGGAGAGAACTTCAGTAGGAATAACTGGATTCTTCAGGTAAATTCCACAAACACTGATTGTTTCTCACTCCATCCAGTATCTTAAATTTGAATATGACTATGAATTACGGAGGGATCTTGTTAAATTGAGGATTGAGATTCTGTAGGTCTGGGTGGACTCAGACCACACTTCTCACAAGCTCCGGCCGGTGCTGATGCTGCTGGCCCACAAACCTGTTAACATTTTGAGCAGCACGGACCTGTGTGTGAAGCACTGTGCCAAGTACTGTGCCAAGTGCGAGTAACACAAAAGTGAGGAGGAAGAGGAGGGAGAGGATAAGGCCATTACCTAAGGGGACCACCTTGTGGTGGGCAGACAGATGGGTAAAGTCACCATTCCACAAGTGATCAGGGCAGAGGTGGAGGTGAATGGGGCCCTGTCAGAGCCCTGAACTGGACTTAGAGGGGAGTAAGGAAGCGAGAAAGGAGTCTTAGGCTGAAGCAAGAGCCTGGGGGAAAGAGAAACCAAATACAAAGTGATCATCTTTCTGCAGAGCAGATGCCTAAAAAATTGTCCACTTCATTCCCGAGCCCCAGGCGGGGGAATGAAACCTATGAAAGCACAAATCATTCCAGTGGCAAGTAAGCAGTCGCTCATGTCCACAGGCACCAAGCCTTCTTTCTGCTGCACAATGTAATAGAGTGCTCAGAGGTGAATGGGGAGAAGCACAGGCTGAGCGACTGTGAGTGGCTGAAGCTGTGGAAAAGTCGAGCGTGTTCCCATGCTCAGTACTGTTTGCAGCCTTGCCTTCATTTCTTCTGGACTGACCAAACTGAGGTTTTGCTTATTGCCTTTGAGGGGATGGATTTTCTTTCTGTTTAATGAATCTGAAAAGTCAGAGTGAGATGCAGGCAGATTGCTCGATTTCCCCAGGTTTTTCTTCCCCCTCCTGCTGCCCAGGCCTGCCTCTCTGTTCCTATCATCCCTTGGAATCCCTCCCTGAAATGAGACCCTTTAGTACTGCAGCTCTCCTTGAGCTCCACCTGGGCCCATCAGACTTTCTGATCCCAGCTGGGAGAAGCCAAGCATTGCAGTCCAACTGTTGCCCAGGGGGGAAAAAAATCACCTGCTCTTTCTCTTTCACTGAGCATGCCTAGTCTTGTCTCCACCAGAATATGTCTTGCCATAATAGTAACAACGTGCTTGGAGATTTACATAGCTCTCATTCTCAAGCCTCCCACCTATCCTTGCAAGTAATTAGAGCAGGCACTAGAATTCTTATCCCTATTTACTAGGTGGGGAAACTGAGGCTCAGGAAGCCACAGCTCATAATGGTTGACCAAGGGTAGGGATCTATTATGTAATTAATACAGTAACCCTTCAGTACCCTTCAGTCAATCCTCACAGCAACACCCCAGATATCAAAGAGGAAACCAAGGCTTAGAGAGACCAAGGATATTCCATGTGATCAGTGGGTTTCAATTGTCTGATATCAGAGTCCTCACTCTTATCCTGTTGCCATGTAGTTTCTGAAATCGTTCCACAGTGCATTCTGCCTTCACTGCACCTCTCGGGGCCTTATTTTCTCATCTGTGAAATGGAGGCACTGCCTGCTAAAGTGGGACGTCCTCCCAGAGGGAATGGCTGCGATCCTGTCATTTTGTCTCAGACCACAGTTCCTCACTGCCAGCTTCTATTCAATGCTAATCGTTTGGCTTAATTATGTTTAACACTGAGTGCGTTCTGTGGTGGCTGTCAACACACCTCAGTTTGTGAGGCTGCCGGAGTTGATAGCTGGGTGATAGCACCTGTGTGTTCAGCAGCCAGGCGGGCCTTCTCCTTGGCTGCATGTTACGTTGTTCTGTCTTAAAGTTACCTTGTTCTGTTTACACTGGAAAGAAATGGGCATACCTTCAGCTACAAATACCCGGAAAGCAACATCAATAACCTTTGGCTGAATGTAAACTGCTGGTTGTGTTCCAGAGCCTGGCATGCTGTGTCACTGAAGGTGAAGGTGAAGACAGCAGAGACTCACATATATACATTTTTTTCTATGTCAGCTGTATGAGCAAAGGGAATTTCAGTCTTAGGCTTCTCCATGGTAATTCTACCTCCTGGGTAACTCCCCCTGTGATTGAAATCTCCTCTCATTGTTGCCCTTCAAGCCTCCGGAGGTGCCACATCATCTAAGAAGCTCTCCCTAACACGTTCCATCTACTCTCGTGTGTCCCTGAACTTCCATCCATCATAGCCCTTGCCCCACCATAATGAAAATGTCTCATTGCTTTTCTGGCTGAGGGACCAGCCATATGTCATTCATCCCTGGATGC
The DNA here is from genome assembly GCA_004026665.1 of Murina feae. Taxonomy (NCBI): domain Eukaryota; kingdom Metazoa; phylum Chordata; class Mammalia; order Chiroptera; family Vespertilionidae; genus Murina; species Murina feae. The sequence continues at coordinate 141,280 of PVJC01000039.1, forward strand.
TCTCCACTAAATATTTATTGAATGAAGAGTGGAAGAATGAATGAACCCACACGCCTTTCTCTGTGTTCACCCTTCCAGCATTCCACGTATTAGGAACAAGATTTTACTTTGTCTTTCTGATGTTCCCATCATTCCTCCTCCTTCTGACAGATTTGCTCTGAGTTTACACAACCACCCTATCTTGCCTCCTCTGTGCCTTCTGTATCCAGAACGGCATTCCTTCTCCCTCCATTTTCTTTCCCTGAACACTTCCCGGATGAGATAGGTTTTCTGTCTTCTGCCTCAGAAGTAATACCCAAAACTCTGTTCATTCTCCACACGTTCCTTGGCTAGAAAATGGGCAGCGCTGTCCCTGGAGCCCCAGTTGAAGTAAACATGCTGTTTTTAGGTCTGGTCTGTCTTCATACTACAGAACCCTCCTTTTCCTGTGATCCAGCCACAATGTAAAATTTTATGTATTTTAGGACAAGAAAGTATCAATTTATTTGCATCAATACATTTTCTGAAATCTGGCTTGTCAACATAATATTCCATCCTATTGAAAGATCCTGATAGTTCTAAAAAAAATTTAAGAATTAAGTCTATGATTTTATAAATCAGGGATGGATCTTACCCAAAGGGGCTCCATTAAAGGACCTGCTACCAGCCCTCACATCTTAACAGGTCACTGGTTGGTAAAAGGGAGACCTGACCAAGGTGAATGCCATTGTGCATTAATTTTAGGGAGAGAGTTGGGAGGGAAATGAACTAGTGAGTGTTGGGGGGCATTTGAATGGCTTCCTCCTTGAGAGACAAAACCTATTGTGCCACTTGATGGTGGCCTGGAATATGCCAGAAAAGTGTTTTGTTTTGTTTTGTTTTTTTTCTGAGCTTTCTCTAGTTGTCTCCCATGGTTTCTTTCTCTAATTGATGAGTTCCTTAGGTTGGCAGTGATGATCTTCAGACCTGAACAGGACTCTGACTGGTGAGGAAGGATCAGCACAGTGGTGTTTAACTCAGGGGGTTTCAGGCTCACTGAATATTGCTAGAAGTTTAGATGCCCAGGACTGCTCTCAGGATTCCCAATTTAATATACAGATATGGGCTAAGCCCAGAAATATGCTTTTTATTTATTTTTATTCAAATTTAATATAGGAACAAAATTTTTAATATATTTCTATTGATTTCAGAAAGGAAGGGAAAGGGAGACACAGATAGAAACATCAATGAGAGAGAATCATTGATCTGCTGCCTCCTGTAGGCCCCCTCTCCCGCCCGCCCCCCCTCCCAGGGATGGAGCCCACAACCTGGGCATGTGCCCTTGACTGAAATCAAACCTGGGAGCCTTCACTCTGCAGACCAACGCTCTATCCACTGAGTCAAACTGGCTAGGGCATGGTTTTTTTTAAAAAAAAATAAGGAAACATTATAAAAGAATAAACAATAAAATGTAAGACCACTCATTTGCCTTCCAAGACCAGAGTCCAAATTCTGCCTGCACAATGGGAGCATATGGCAAAGTGAACTTGGACATCACTGAGCTTCAATTTCTGCCCTTGTCTGCCTTCATAATTATGTCACTAAATATAACCAGTTCTACCAGGTGAAATTCTATTGCACTGGTTCTAAACTTTTGGGGGGCAGATTGGAATAGAAGATTCCTGAAAAAATCTAATGAAAGCACAACTTTCTTAGACACATGCATGGATTCCTATGGATCTGGAGCAGAGAGATTCCAGATCCATACATGTCACATGAAAAATCTTGCCCATGATGAGAATTGCTCATCTACTCAAGATGGCTCCTTGTAGCTGCAGTGAGTAGAGTGCCTGGGGAATGCCTCCGAAGTTATGCAAGCTCCTGTACAATCTATCCCTTCCCCTCCCGCTGCGTGTTTTCAACATGAAAGGCCAGGAAACATCTCACTTCTTTGATACCCAATGTCCCAGGAAACTTTAGGGAACAGATTTATCCTGCATCTTACCAGAGAGCTATGTCTTCCAATGAGTTATAGGCAGGCCAATGAAGAGCATCGTCAGTGTGGTCAGGCACACAAACGTGATCTTCAGCTCTGCCCCAGCCTTTGAGCCTTAGTCAGCTTTGGAATTATTGTGCTATGCTCAAAACTACCACAAGCATCTTTTCCAGACCTATTCACCGGGTAAGGTACAGAACTTGAGAAAGAAAACCTTTATTGCTGGGTTGGGTGATTCTCTGGAGTATTGCTGATACTATAATCAATCTCCTCCTGGTAAGGAAGGGGAGAAATATTTTGAACTCCTAAACTATTATTCCTGCCTCATCCTCTATACTTGGCAGGTTTGAACTCAGATTCTCCATTACCTGGATGAACTGATAAATGCCAAATGCCTTTAGCTAGAGCACAGTTGGAGAGACCAATATCACATAATGTTATGGTGTTTTTAGGGGATAATTATGATGAAGGTTTGTTACTTGTGTATTTCTGTTGATAGGAAGCTTAACTGAAGTGCTACAAGTTGGTAATTTTGCTTCCGATACCCACCCCCCACCACAAAGGCCATGTTCAGTCCATGCTCATGCATGTACTATTGTTGCATGGTTTACTTCTCTTGTGGTGTTTTACATATCACCCACCTAAACAGTTGTGTATCTAGCATTTTTCAGATTCCATTTAATCATCAACTGCAGAAAGTCTTCTCTCCTAGGAGGGCTAAAGACAGAAAAGCAGCATTACCTAGGAGAGTGTAGGGATTGGGATCATCTCAGAGTGGATGTTATTATTAGCTAGTAATAATAATAGCAACTAGTATTGTTTGTATTTGTATTGCACCTGGTCATTTATAAAGCACTTTTCCGCCTTTTCTCACATTTAATCTTTGCTAGGACCTTAAGCTGTAGATTACTGAGATCATTCTTATTGTCCAGATATGCAAACTGTGGAATCACAGAGGACAGGAATGATAAAACGTGACATAAATTGCCCATCAGATGTGGACAGCAATTGAGATTTGATTGCAGGTCTAACTGACTCCAAGTCCAGTGTCCTTCCAGTTCATTCTGTGTTCAAATTTCTAAAATGCTGTGAATTAGACAGCAGTATTCGGCTTGTATTTGGCCATGATGATTGAACTGTTCATGGAACCACATGGCTAACACCCTGTACTATTGTATCAAAACCTGCCCTGATATGTTTCTTGTGAGCCCATTTCCATGCCAAGGTGATGTCCTGAGATGTTTTAATAATTGCTTTCTCCTTCTTCTTTGATGTCTTCTTGTTGGCAGCGGGATCCCATTTGTTACTCCCCCAATTAAGTCAGCAGTCTTGTAGTCTTTTGTAGAATGTGGAAACTTCTCGTTTTATGCCTGTGACTCTGCTTCATGGAGCCGGTAAGAGAGATGGCGGAAAAGGTTACAGTCACTCCATTTCTCTAGTACCGTCTTCTTCTGAGAGCTGATCACTAATTTTGGTGTCAGAGCAAGAGTCATTTTGAAGCCTCATAAAAACTTACATCCTCCTCAGAAATGCAGACACCCCTGACCTTTGCGCCTGGAGATAATGGCCAAGGCTGAGGCACAGTGACCTTTGGGCCGAGAGTGGGTGGCAGCACTTTCTTTTCTGTGACATTCATTTTGATGTTCTCTCTGTCTGTATTTTTAATTGGACGCATGTACAGTGTGAATCTGCCTGATTTCCCCCTCAGCCCCCCTCCCCCATATCCTGAACTCTGAGGAGAAAGATTGTGTCTGGCTGGCTCTTGTCATAAAGGAATGCTTTGGATGCTAAGTTGGAGGTCGTAACTAATTGCCACAGTTCTAGACACAGAGGGTATTATGGGTGACCTTTCAATTGATGATCCTGTTAGCAGAACAGGGCCTGTGTCCCACCTGGCCCAGCCCATGCTTCTTTCTCTGTTCATTTTACCCCCATGATCCCATGAGATGAGTCTGGCACTTGATTTTTTTAAAGGGCACGTTTTATTGCACAGACCTCTCATCACCCAAGGGGAGCCCCAGCCACGTAAGCCATTTCTTCAAGTTCTACCCAGGTTTGTTTCCGCCATGAAACTGTGTTCTGCGGACTCCTCCGGCGCCCTTCTTCCCCACCCCTGGGCTGCAGGCAGCTCAAGCCCATCCCAACAATCTTCTTATTTGTTCCATTTAGTTCTTCAGTATTTGCTAACTCTAATGTTTCCTGATTACTTTCTGCATGTTGATCTTGTTTCCTTGAATTGTCTTTTTTACTACTTATCAAAAGGATGCTGGCCACTCAAATTTCCTAAACACCTACTATGTGCCAGGTCATGTGTTAGGCGCTTCATACATGGTTTCATTTAATGTTCACAGCACACCATGGAGTTAGGTGTTGCATCCCTGTTTTATAAACGAGAGACTGGAACTTAAACACACCATGCAAGTCATAAACTTGCCAAGGGTCACACAGTGCTAGGAAGCAGGGGAACCACACCGCTGTGCAGCCCTACATGCCAAGCAAGGCAGGATGCCAACCACTAGGTGCATTTTGGGGGGGAGGGGGTAAGCTCAAACTGTGTTTGATGATAGGCTCCTGCAGGTGCCCAAGGACAGACCACCTTTCCTCTGTGTCACATTTCACACTGCCGGGTGCACGGTTGGTGTTCAATAAGACCACTGCGGTGCTGCTGTTAAATGTGATATCTTAGAGTAAGGAGTGCCCCTCCCTCCCCCACTGAGGCTCAAGCCCTGGTGCATAGCTGGGACAGGGAGACTCGGTGTGGGCACATCCTGGGCCCTGGGGAGACCCATGGGAAATGTGGCAGAGTCCTGGCCCGCAGGGAGGTCAGAAGCACTTCCTCCTTCTTCAGAACCATCCAGGAGCCAGGAAAAAAGTTCTCAGAATTTACATCCGGTTGGCACGGTGACCTCTTTGACAAAAACTGGAGGGAGGAAAACTGCTGTGGAGAAAAGTGTCACACACACACACACACACACACACACTCTCTCTCTCTCTCTTTCTCTCTCTCACTCTCACACACACTGCCACAAATCAAACAACTGGATTATCCTGAATGTAGGAAAACTGACCGCATGCCAAGATTCACTTCCTTCCCCATGAAACTGTTTTTATTTTCAGAAATCTCAGAGTAGGCGACAATGGTCTTCTCTTACTTTGAGTTGTATGACTTGGACAGCCTGGGACCTTGAACGGTCTCCCCCGCCCCCCGCATTCTTTTGTTACCTCAACCCCCTCCCCCCAGGCATGTGGCTGACACTCCTCCCAGCTCACCGCAGCCCAGGCCTTTCATTCAGCAGCCAAGGGACCCAGAGGGTCAGGGTCAGAACAGGCCTGACTTCTTCCTGGGGGCAGGAGGAACAGTGTTTCCAAGGCAGCAGGATTGACACCTGAAATTGTCCATAGGGATGACAAGGTGCCAACATCTTAGAAGAACACTGTGCTTTTATGTCCTGCCAACTTTTGAAATCCAGTTCCTGCTCGCCAATCTTCATGTACCATGTTGAGGATTATGGAGGGTTTTTATATTTATACGTATGTGTGCATTGTTGTTCTGATGATTCAAGCAGCAGGGCTAGCAGGAAGCTTGGGCCACCTTGGGGAGCTCTTAACAAGAGACTGGACAGCGGCAATATGTTACCTCTTTTGTTTGTGCCGCATCTTCACACCCACTCACTCAGCAACAGGCTGAATGAAATGGGCTCTGGTGCTTTGTGTGAGGGAAAAAGAATGAAAATAATGGCCACTCAGGCAAAATAAAGCTTTTTAGTGCTTTTCAGAAAGTCGTCTTGTTTTCATTGTTGTCCCTGTGTTCACATAATGGTCTTATCCTTGTCCTTCATTGAAACGCACCCAAAGCAAGGAAAACATTTCACCCTCACACAAACAAATGCATGTTCTTAAAGTGATCAACAAGCCAGGCCTGGGCCTGGGAGGGCCGCTGGGCCCGGGATCTGGGGCAGGTGACTGGATCGCAGGAAGGAGCTTGTTAGGAAATCAGTTTTGACAATTAGGTTTTGTCTGCAAGACCTTGAAAAAGGGGAAAACATGATTTTCGCCTTCATCACCACCCTCGTACACATTGATCGGCACTGACCGTGCTCCAGGCGTGGTGCGGGGTGACTTTTATGCATCCTGTATATCTTCACAAAACCCTTTGTGGAATATATTAATGTGATCCATCTGGGCAATGGTGAGTTCAGGATTCAGGTCAAGGCGACGTGTGACTCTGTACACCAACTTCTGACATACACTCTAGGATCCTCAGAGTCAAATCTCCCAGGCTCCCAAATTAGACAAGGTGCCTCTTTGATGAGGATGGGAATTTTAAGAAGGGTTAGTTTGGGCACCTTAAGTGGCTTGTTCCAAGTTTACTTGACAGTTCATCTTTACACGAGGACTGCAAGGAGCTGCGTGTTGGATCAATCAACCTAAATTATGACAGGCAGCCTGGCCAGGTAGCTCAGTTGGTTAGGGTGTCGTCCTGATTTGCCAAGGGTGTGGGCTGGATTGCAGATCAGGGTACACACAATAATCAACCAATGAATGCATGCAGAAGTGGAACAACAGATCAATGTTTCTCATCTCTGTCTCTCTCTTTCTCTCTGTCTCTCAAGTCAATCAATAAACTAATTTAAAATCCTATATGATAAAGCACTAATATGCTAATTAGGCCAAACAGCCAAACAACCATCTGGATGACTGTCCTGACAAAGCTGGGGCTGCAGAGGGCTTTGAGGGCTGGCCAGTGCAGCCAGGGCTACAAGGACCAAGCACCTTGCACAAATTTCATGCATCGGCCTCTAGTAAATAATAAGAGGCGGAATGAATGAGGGCATTAGCCTGGGTTCAGGTCTGGATCCCCTAACCAACTCAGTGAACATAGACTGTTCACTGCTCCTCCCTGAGCATCAGTTTCCCAAGCTCTCAGCTCTGCCACATGCACGTTAAATGTCAGTACTGGGCTGGAAAATCATCAGGATCCTCCTGGCAGTGAGAGTCTGCTCCTGCATCCTTCTGGAAGCCCTCTTCATGATTCCTTCTGTTAGTTGCTTATTTCTGTTTGTCTCAATTATAAGAAACCCACTAGAGCCACAGGGGCCATTGAGACCCCAAGTCACCAGCCCTGAAGAGATTTTTGCCTTTGTGTTCACCAAGCCTCCTGCCCAACCCTGACGCCATCCTCATCCCACCAGCTCTTCTAGGTCCAGTTGATACCCCAACTTCTCAAAAAGTCCTTACTTATGGATAGCTCTTCCCAATGTTATGTTCAGAGGCATTACAATGGTAGCCTGAAATCAGTCATTGCCAGAGTATTTACCTCACAGGAATTGGTAAGCACTACAAATCAGGTTGTAGTTGTGGTTGTCGTTGTGGTGGTGGTTTTGAGAGCTGGTTTGCCAGTACACCACTGCTTATGCCTAATACCCCATCACTCATTTGCCCCAGGCATATAAGACCCCCACTGGTCATTGTTTTATCATGTGCCCTCTACAGAAACAGTGGAAAGGAAAGAATCATTGAATTCTTCGTATCTCTGAAGTACCATCTGGTACCTTGTGAATAGTAAGCACTCTCTATCAAAATTGTTCATTTCATCTACTTGGATATAATTTTTATGTAAAATTTTTTAGATGACATTCAATTGGTTAAAAGTGAATCTTGCCAATAGCCAATTGTCATCATTTACTTATACATTCACTCACCAACCATTTATTCATATCAGGAGCATTTACTATGTATGAGATACTAATTTAAATTTAAGCAGAGTACCTTGTGGCAAACACAACAGTGTGTGGGTCTCTGCTCACAGTGAGCTCAAGTTCTAGTCAAGAGAGACAGAAAATAAATAACTAAATAGATTAACACATAAATTAGATTGTGTCTGACAGCAGTAAGTAATATGAAAAGAGTAACCTGGAAGAGTAGAATAGAAGAAGTTCAGGTTGGGTGGTACCAAGTCTCAGACTTATATTTGTTTCCTTTTGTAGCTACTAATAAATTACTGCCATATTGCGGCCTTTAAACTATGCAAATTTTGTATCTTGCAGTTCTGGGCTTTAGACGTGTAAAGTGTGTTGGCAGATTTGTGTTCTCTCTGGAGCTCTCCAGGAGAATCCATTTCTTGCCTTTCCCAGCTTCTACACACTGACTACATTCCTAGGCATTGTCCCTGCCTCTGCTTATATCTTCACCTCTCCTTCTGTGAATCTGGTTCTCTTGCCTCATTCTTTTTCCTTCTATGTCATTGTGTCTGCCCTGATAATCCTGGATGATCTCCTCATCTCAAAATCCTTAACACAATCATACTGGACAGTTCCTGTAAGGTAGCATAATCCTTAACACAATCATACTGGATAGTGCCTGTAAGGTAGCATAATCATGGGTCCCAGGCCTTAGTGAGTAGCCATCTGTGGGAACCATTATTCTGTCTATCACAGGAAAAAAGGGAAGGATTGACTGGGGTGGTCACATTGGAGATGAGACCCAGATGATGAAAACACATGAGGGGAAAATATTCCTGATAGAAAACCAGCCTGCAGGGCCCCGGAGCCTGGTGCAAGCTCAGTTTCTGGGGAAGATGCCAGCCTATGCAGGTGAGCAGCCAGGGGTAGGCTGAGCATAATCAGGGCCTAGATAGCTTAGCACCTCCGGGCCAGAGTCAGGACAGGGATCATTCTGAATGTCAGGGGGCTGGCTGAGGGCTTGAGAGTTGTATTTTTCACTAGGCTGAGCCATGATTCAATGGGAAATACTTTTCTGGTAATCATCTGAAACAGTGATGTCCAGTAGAAATATAATGTGAGCCGCATTTCTAATTTTAAATGTTTTAATGGCCATATTTTAAAAAGTTAAAAGAAACAGGGGAAATTCATCTTAATAGCTGATTTAATCAAGCCAATACATCCAATAGGCTATCATGTTGACATGTAATCAATATAAAAATATGTTAATGCAACATTTTACATCCTTTTTGGGGAGCGTATTATATCTTCAGCATCCACTGTGTGTTTATGGTTAAAGCCCATCTCACTGGGAACTGGCCATGTTTCAGATGCTCAGGAACCCCCTTTGATGACCTTTTGGGGCTAACATTTTGTGCAGTAAATGACTGTACACTGTCCTGAGTCCTAGACAATGTCTCCTCAGGCTATTTGCAAAAGCAGTGAATAGTGGGATGTCTCAGAGGACGAGGGGCATATGTCACTCCCATTATTTATCCCCAGCTTCCAAGGCTCTGAGTAGCCCATGGGGAGCAAAAGGTGGAATAGCAAATTCCAGACAATATTATGCCCCTTGGTGGGCTGGTGGGGGCCCCAGACTCTGAGTCGGCTCTTGTCTGGCTGGGCCCTCTAAGGAATAGCTGTCTCTATCCATTAGATTGGTCTTTAAGTTCACCTCTGTGTCCACCCCTTACAACTTTAATCCCCAGCAAGAATTTTAGCCAAAGCCAGACTTTTCTCATTTCTTTATAGACAGGACCATTTATTCAACTCATTATACCAATATCATTAAAAACAGGGCAGAGGTCAAGAACAGGAAAAATTCAATGAAGCAATGAAAGGGTATCACTCACTAGGGAAAGAAGTCTATCCCGGGCCCTTCCAAGCTATTCCCATGCTTTCTTGTGCTTTTATAGTGACCCCAATGTTAACCGCAAAAGTCGAGCCCCAAAAGATTAGGACCAGTAGGATATCACATACATCCATTTGGATGTTTTTTACAATGATGTTACATTAAAAGGGTTTATGAAACAGAAAATAAAGATCCAAATTAAACGTGTAGGTCATGGTGGTTTGCATAAAGGCCAGCTTCTGAGAAGCATATTCAATCCTGCACAGACAATAAAAATAACAGCAACGTTCATTAGAACAGCCCACTTAGGGCCAGACTCTGCATAGCACACTCAGCCTTCAGGAGAAGGGTTTGTGCCACATTGTCCTCCTGACGATGGACTTGGTGGGCTGGCATCTCAACCCTGACATCTGGGCTGTGGGTACCAGCAGCCCCATCACTGGGCTCCTTGGCCATTTTGACATGGAGTGACAAAGCCTGCAATGGCCAAGCGCAAAGGTGCCTTTAGTGAGTGCTTTGGGGCTTTAAGCATCAGTCAAATGACCTGTGGCTCTAATTAGCGAGCCTGCAATCTGCAGCAACGTCTATCTCCATTCCAAAAAGGGGCAGGATGTTTTCCTCTGGAACACATCAGCTCAAGTCCTTCTAGGATGAATTTTCCAAAATTCTAAGAATGCAATCATGTGGAGGAGAAGCAGCTATAACGTAGAAACCTACTGACTTGAAAATCAGCAGCTATCTTTGCAATCAGCTAATTAGCAAATATTTATCCAATTCCTGTGAAGTGCTATACTGGGGGTGTGGGGAGCAGGAGAGGGGACTTAAGAAGCACAGATCCCTATTTTCCGGAGACATAAGACCTGGTTGGAAAATCACTATGCAATGCAAAAGAACAGAGCATGGTGCCATTGTGGTATCAGTAGATCTCAGTTCTGCCACTAACTCAGCTCCTTACCAGTGCTGCTGCCTTCTGTCTAGGCATCGTCCACCTGGGGCAAGAGCTATTGGATCACCCAAGACTCATTTCATTGGGACAAATTGCCTTCCTTCTCTGAACCTCATGATCCTCTTCTAGAAATTGAGATGGTTTAAATAGATGATTGTGGTGGAGATAATAATAATAGCCCAATGATTGTGCTATGTATTTTATATGAAGTAACTCATGTGTTTCTAAGCAAACTTAACTAGGAGGTGGGTTCTGTCCTACCTCCTAGTTTATAGATGATAAAGCTGAGATTTAGGTTAAGAAAATTACCCCAAATCTAAGAGCATTGACTAATGCAGAGCTGAGATTAAATCACATGTGTTTGAGCCTATAAAGCTTGGGATCTTAATGCCATAAAGCCCATCCCAGATGTTACATTCTGTAATTCTGGAAACCTTAAAGGGTTCTGTGAAGATTGATTGGGGTCTAAAAAGGGGGTGAGTGATGGAGGGAACCACATTGTAGTAACTTGGGCCAGGCGTGAGCGGAGCTTCCAGGAGGAGAGACACCCTAGTCTGTGGCTCAGAGAATTCAGACTTATGTCAGAATAGCCTGATGCTGAAGTTCAGCATCTCCTTCCAGGACACTGATCAGTCCATGCTAGTGTCCCAGTTCACATTTGTGTAGCACACCGGTCACTCAGCAGGTGAGTCACACAGCAGGTGGAGTCCCAGGAATGGGATTTCAGACTGCTGCATGGCAGGTCTCACCTTTTCAACCTTTTTGCTTTGTACCAGCCTCAGCCACCAGTGGGGGAGCTGTGAGTTTCACTTTAGCCATAATGTTTAGTGAGGACACACATATGTACACACGCAGATTGGCACCCGCAAAATCTTCACCTTGAGACGAGGGTGGGTTTGGTTTCCTTTGCTCACACAACTGATATGGCCCAGGGACACTCTGGTTTAGATGGCTCATTGGCCACAAACTGTTTCGTTATGTGTTACCCAGTTACCTTGGCTTCCTGCACATTCTTTTGAGCAGATAGCTCATCTTCTTATCTCAGAGAATTATTTCCCCAGTGTAGCCCCGGAGTCAAGAGCTTTGATACCATCGAGGCAAGAAGGCATTCAACCACCCATTTTGTAATTGTTTGAGTCGTACTTTCTCATGTCTTTCATGAAAAGATGATGTGGTTAGATTGGAGCTGGGCCTTGCTGCGGGTATCATGTATGCCTGGGGTTACCACATGGTCACGTGGCTCCCCTCTGTTTGCAGCCTGGTGATCTTATCTTCCGGGCTGCACCTTGCCATAGAGCACCCAGCTCCCTCCAGCTCCTGTGTGTGCACACGTGCATCCAGGCATGCACGGAGCTCGGCTCAGGGCTTGTAAAATAATGACTTGACCATTCACCTATAATGAGGCCTTTGCTACTCTTAAGAAAAAGAAAAAAAAAGAAAAAAAAACCTTCACTGGCTTTTCCACATGGGATGTAAAGCAAAGTTTTTATTAAGCAGATACATTTTCATTTCATTTAAGCTGGTGATTCTGTTGTTCCCTCTATGTACCAGGCACTGATCTAGCCACTCTGAGTACCAAGATGAATATGACTGCACTACTGTCCTTGAGAGATTCTCAATGCAGCCGTGGAGAGAGAACGTGTTAACAAATAGCTTGCATTCAGTACAGAAAGGGCCAGGGGTTGCCGTGAATGGAGTTCCTAGGGAAGATGGATGAGGGGCTCTAGGAGAGAAGGGGCAGGGAAACGATGAAGAAAGCAGACATTTATACTCCTAATTCAAAGGCAAGTTCAAGTTTACCAGTTAAAGAAGGGACAATATTCTCAACAGAGGGAATGACAAAAGAAATAATGAAGCCCTAACTGGTTTGGCTCAGTGGATAGAGCATCGGCCTGTGGACTGAAAGGTCCCAGGTTTGATTCTGGTCAAGGGCACATGCCTGGGTTTCGGGCTCGATCCCCAGTAGGGAGTGTGCAGGGGGTGGTTCTCTCTCCTCATTGATGTTTCTATCTCTCTCTCTCTTCCTCTCTGAATCAATAAAAATATGTTTTCTTAAAGAGAAAAAGGATATTAAAAAGAAAGAAAGAAAGAAAGAAAGAAAGAAAGAAAGAAAGAAAGAAAGAAAGAAAGAAAGAAAGAAAAATGAAGATATGAACTGTGTGCTCTGAGCAGAGATAGTATATGAGGTGAGGCTGTAGATGGGTAGACTGACCCAGCTAGGAAAAGACTTTGTGCATCATTCAGGATGTTTAGCACTTGTAATTTAAACTTATGAGTGTGCCAAAGACCCCAAGAAAATTGAGAGGAGTCTTTCGGGGATCCACATGAAGAGCTGTGCCTTCTTCAGCCAAACAGAACTGTTCCTGTGCGTCATTCGCTGGGTCTGACTCAGCTGGTGACTTTCCTTTCACAAGTGACTTCACCCTCCTGGTACTTGGCTTGCTGTGGTCAGATATGAATCTTCAGAGTGTCCTTGACTCCTACTGACAACTTGAAGGATACACGGGGAGAATTGCTTTCATGTCTTATCTGGCACTTGGGAGGCCAGCGGGTACCTAGCCATCACCCCATAAAGGAACAGTTTTGTTTGTGTGGCTGCAGCTGCCAGGTTGCTGGGCCAGGGAAAGGGCTCTAGGCCTGGGTGACTTGCAACTCCTGGTCTTGTCTGAGCTCCACTCTCATGCTGAGTGAACTTGAGCAAGGAGTTTCCCTCTCGGCACCAACAAACTCATCTGCAAAATGAGGGACTAGACTCTGTTTTCTAAGGACTTCTCCTGCCTCGCCTGAGCCTGCCTCACTGCTTTAATTCTGAGGAGATCAAACTGGCCTATGATGGAAGAGTCTGACTAAGAAGTGTTGCATCTTATCAAGAAGCTCTGGGGGTTTTTGTGTGTGTTTGGACAAGAGAAACAACCAGCTGGTGGGGATGCCCCTTCCTTCATTTCCCTGAAGCAAACCAGCAGGAGTGGGGGATTCAGCGCCTAGCCTCCTGCCTGTGAGCCCATGGGTTTGGAAGTTTGGAGAACACACCTGGGTATGGAGCTTTGTGAGGGAAGCAGGCAGTGTGAAAGAGCAGGCGGCAGCTGAGTGCAGAAACCTGCAACTCAAGTGAGTACAGCCAGCCCAGAGTTCCCGACCACCAGTCTCCCAGCAAGGCTCTGGGCCTGCTCCCCTGCCTGCTGCTCACAGCATCCAAGGCAGCATATCCTGTTTCAGCCTACTTTCTACTGTGAAGGCTGAGAGTCTTCAACTAATATGCCTAAGGCTCATCCCCTCCAGGTTGGAGTTGGAGGGGATGATCTATGGCAGCCCAGGACTTATGTGAGGGGCAGGGGCCAGGAGTGTGTTGGCTGCAGCACGAGGCACCCATTCAGACAGACGGGGCAGTGAAGAGAGCTGGTCATGAGCACGGGTTTTGGTGTCATAAGCCCTGGGTTCAGATGCTGGGCCTGCCATTCCCTCACTGTGCAGCCGTCCACAGTAACCTCTCTGGGCCCCTTTGCTCAACTGTGAAGAGCAAGTAACAGGACTTTGCAGGACTCCTATGAGAACAAAGTAAGACAAAGTGCTTAGCGCTATGCCCGACATGGTAGTAAGTGCCCCATAATGGTACCTTTTAAAAAATCTATTATTATTAATGTCAGAAAAAGTAAGTAAGGAACAAATGCGGAGGCGCCTGTCTGCCAAGGCAAGGAACTTGGACTTTCTCCTGCAGCCGTGGGCAGCCTGTGAAGGTCCTCCGCAGGGGATGGCATTAAACTAATGGGTGTTTGGGGAAGTCTCCCCTGGCATCAGTTTGGGACACATGGGAGGGAAAGAGGAATTTTGGCAAGGAGACTTTGTCAGCGTCCAAGCAAAGTGGGCGAGGGCCCAGGGAGGTGGCAGAGGGAACAGGAAGGAAAAAGAAGATGCAAGAACTTTTAAAAGGAAGGTGACTGAGGAGGAAGGGTGGGCCCTCAGCTTGGAGACAGTGCAGGAGAACGAGGGAGGAATCAGAGATCAGTTTGCAGATATACCAGTGATGGCAACAACCCAAACTGAGGTGTGTGGGGAGGAAGGACAGTGCCCTTCCCTGGGAGTGAAGGGGGCATAGAGTGAGGGAAGCCCACCATCCTGGTCACATGACCCAGGTGCTGACACCCCATGGGCACATTGATGGGTTTGTATGTTTTCGTCCTGCTTTGTCCAAAAGAGTTGAGATGGTTTCATAGCTGACGGGTCATAGCTGACAGGTTATGTAGTTTGTATTTTCCTCATAAGTAAAAATTAACCAAAATGGTAACAACCAAAGAAGAGAGGCGCTAAAAAAAAAAAATAGAGTAATAATTATGGGGAGTACAGAATGTGGTATAAAATGACTGACAAAGAGGGAGGGCTTGTTTAGTCCCCAGATACCTACTCTTGGCCTTAAAATGAAGATCCTACCCTCTCTAACCTGAGCCTCTTCCGAGGAAAGAATCCCTCCCAAAGGGACAGAAAAACCAGGTTCTTTGCCCACTTTTCTAGCTTCCAGACCAGCAGTGGGTAGTTCTCAGTGGTATTTTACCCTCCCTGTTCTTTGCAATGGAAGAAGCAAAGGCAGGTTCTTTCTTCTCCAGAATGGGTACAACTCCCAGGAAAGGATGAGAGGGAGGGAGAGAGGAAGCCAAAAAGGCAACAGAAAGGGAGAGAGGGAGAAACCCATTGCCAGTGGGCACTGCCAGGTGACCCGGGGGCTGGTGGGATGGTGGTGGCGGTGGCTGCCACAAAGCCATCTCTCTTGTGGCTTTGCTTCCTCTTTCTCTCTCTCTAGCAGCACAGAATCATTCAGCCCTGGATTCCTCTGGGTTTCGGAACCCGAGAGGTCTGCAAGGGCACCTGGCAGTGCCTGAGGACCCTGGGGGCTCAGAGCCGCACAGAATGTGTGTGTCTTCCTGGGTGAGTGCTCTTTCTGCAGAGGGGCTAGCTGCTGGGTGGCCTGGGAGAAAACCAGGAAAGGCTGCTCCCCTCGGGTCTCTGCTGAAAATGCTAATGGGGAGGCACTCAACACTTGGTAAGTGCAGTGAGCGTTTTTGCTTTCAATGCCCACATTTCTCTGGCTTCCGTGAGGTATTATTGTCGAGGAAGAAGGTGCTATTATCGCCACCCTCCTCCCCTGTGGTGTGACAGTGCAGAGATAGTTATCGCTACACCCCGCTCTACATTGCTTTTCTTGGGTAACAGCTTTCAGAAAACCATCCGCTGGGCTCCCTCTAGTCAGGCTTCGAGGGCAGTGACCACAAGGTTGACAGGCAGGTGGCTTTGTCAGGCTGCAGGGCCACAGATGCAGGCTCTGAGGGCTCATGAAAGCATCCCCCGTAGGACCCAGGCCCACCCCTTCATGGGATCAGAGGTGGGGGGGGGGCGGCTTGGTGAGAAGTTGGTCTGGTTAATCCCCAGCAGCTTGTCTTCTCTCCCCTGGGGTCTGGCCATGGCTGGGCATGTGCAGGGCCCTTTCTGGAGAGGACAGGCAGCTTGGTGAACATCTGGTTCTGTGGTCCTCTCCCTAATGGGGCCCCTGAGGTCCAAGGTACTGAACTGACTTCCAAGGTGGAGCCACTGAAGCTTAGAGCTGGAACAAGACTTGAGGTGTCAGGGCTCTGAATCCAATGTTCAGAGTTCTCTAGGTTAAGTTGCAAAGAGCTTGGCTTTGTAGCCTAAGGACCTGGACCAAATCCAGCCTAAGACCATGGGGGGTTTTGTCTTCGCCCAGCCACATGCCAAGCCACCACTCCCACCCCGCTGGGATGCTGCAGAGCCCTCTGGGACAGATGCTGTGAACCTCTGGATGAGAGAACAATACACCCAGAGTCACTGAGTCACAGAAACAGGCTCCCCTCTTTGTTGCCCTCAGCAAGTCCTCCTTGGCTACAGTGGGCCACCCTAGAACAGGGCAACAAAAGGAAACCAACGCTCTGTGCTAAGGCAGCAGTGGGCAACGTCAGTCACCTGGAAGCAGGTCCAATAGCTGTTGCAGACCCAGGTCCCCCTCTTCCCACTGGGAGTCATCTCAAGGTCGGCAACATTGTTGACTCCTACAATCCCATTGTATTTGGTGTGTGGGGAGAGTGGGGGAGGGTTAGTTGTGAAAGACTTCTGTTCCCACCTTCTTTCCCCCCTCTTTGCTTCTTTTCCTAAGGAAACTTCCACAAGGAGAGGCTTGAGGTCTGTGGTCTTCAGGCCAGGTCTCACCCTACACAGAGAGATGGTGGAAGCCCTGGGCATAGGGCTCTGACTCCACAGCCAACGTGAGGCACCTGTCAGTGGAGCTCAGGACCTGCTGCCTTTCAGCTTGGATGGCATGCCCTTGTCCACAGGGCAGGTGTCAGAATGTCCTCTTCTCCCTGCCAGACTTCTGGATGTTTAGAAACAGCTGGATAGCTTTGTTCTTTTCCATTATGTTCCAGATGCTTGGTGTGGTACAGTCACAGCCTGGTAAACCCCACATCCAGGCCTTGCCTTGGTCCCCTTGTGTTCAGTGATAAAAGCAGGATGAGGGGCCAGGACTCCACAGGCAAGGCCAGGATGAAATCAGCAGATTGGGATTGGGCCTGGGTGGCTGGGGTTGAAGGTTGTAGTTGTTGGTGGATTAAGCAGACTGTGGGGTGTGGATCCTGAGGACCAGTATGCTGGGAAGAGAGCAAGTCAGAGGAGACAGCAGGGTGAAGGACCTGCAGCCTAAGAAGATCCCAGGCAGGTTTCAAAGAAGAACATTAGCACTAAAGACAGAATCTCCATTCAGAGAAGAGCGGGACAGCCAAACCCTGAAGGATGTGGAAGGTCCAGTGTGCTCCACCTCGCAGCACAGGGCCTAGGTTACTTGTTTATAAGACCCCTTCTCAAGCCTCCATGGGCATTTCCTCTGCCAACCCCTACGCGAGGAACGAGGACACAGAGATGAGTGAGACACCTCCTGTCCTTTTTGTTTAAGGTTGTAGCTTTAGGATGCCAACTGCCTGCCTACAAAGTGAACAGCTAGTTGCATCCAGAGGTTTCCGGGCATCCAAGCTTTTGACATCATGAACAGAAATAATCAAATGCTAAGGTATTTGGTGGGGTCCGCTGTGATTTCAAAGCGAGTGAAGATCGTGAGCTAACTGTGCCCCCAGTTAGCTCCTCAGAGGAGTAAATGGTGTGCTGTCTCTCACATTATGGTCAACATGGAAACCAAGGGCGAGGCCACAGGCCAGCCTGACACATGACTTGGAGTGAGCACATCGCTACACTGGACAGGCTCCCTCTGGAAGGCTGTTTTCTTGCTCTATTTTTGTCACATGTTAAACTTGTAGTACCTGCTGCCAAGCCTGTGTTGATGTGTGCGGGGAGGGGTGGGGTTGGCATCGTGCTGTGCCCATTGATTGATATATGGGCATCCTCGTTGCTGCATAATTATTCCAGCCCCACCTGCAGATGAGCTTGTGTTAGCCAAGCTTCAGCTCATATCTGGAATCACCTGGATCAAATAGGCTTCTTTTGTCCCCCTCCCAGTCACTTATTTTCCCAATTACAATGCTGTGATCAAAATACAGGATAGAAAAAGAACAAGAAACAATTGGGTTGCTTTGGGTTTGGAAGGGTTTTTGTTGTTGTTTGTTTGTTTGTTTGTTTGTTTGTTTTGCAAGAATTCAAGATGGGAAGATAAGTTTGCTGGGCCCTGACCCAGCATCTGCCTCTAACCTGCTATGTCCCTTCATTGTCCTGGTCGCCACTTAGACAGCCTATAGGAAGGACAACAGATAAGGCTATAGAGGGCCTTAAAAGGCAAGGGAAGGGTTTTATGTAGCCATTGAAGGATTTTTCAATAAGCAACATCCTGGTCAGATTTGCCTTTCAGATGCCTGGCCGGCTGCAGTGTGCACAGGGGCTTGGGTTGTAGAGTAGGTGAAAGGCACGGAGGCCCTGACCAAGGACAGTGTACAGAGGGCAGAGGAGGGGACTGATTGGAGACTTCAGCAGATTAAACCTTGAGGACTGGTGAACATGAGCTATGTAAAGAGAGTGGAGTATGTAAAGATCCCCTTTCCTACTGATGAAGAAAGAATGGTCAGAGAGGTTCAAGTACAACTAGTGGAACATTTCAGGTCTCTCTTCACTCTGTCATCATCAGTGTGAAAAAAATCAAGAGCAACACTGAAGTTTCTCTGTTTTGCTCCTCTCATAGTTGATACTTAAAACAAAATGGGCTAGCATTGATTTTTTTTTAATTTAATCCTCACCGGAGGATATTTTTTCCATCGATTTTTAGAGAGAGTGGAAGGGAGAGAAGGAGGAAGGGAAGAGAGAGAAAGAGAGAGATGTGAGAGAGAGACATCAATTGGGTGTCTCCAGCACATGCACTGACCAGTGCCTGGGGATCAAAACTGCAACCTAGGTATGTGCCCTTGACTAGAAATGAAACA
This sequence comes from Murina feae, assembly GCA_004026665.1. NCBI lineage: Eukaryota > Metazoa > Chordata > Mammalia > Chiroptera > Vespertilionidae > Murina > Murina feae. The sequence goes on from PVJC01000039.1 coordinate 160,169, forward strand.
CTCCACCCTCTGGCTAAGCAAGCATCACAACATGTCAACTATATTTTCAGCTGAATGCTATTTATTAAGTTAAAAAAAACATTTAAAATCAATCTTGCCTATAAGCCACTCTGATGAAATTTTAACCATCAGAAATCTATCCATTGATGGATATATTATCAGAGGTCAGTAAAATGGAATAAATAAGTGATCGGGCAATACCCTTGGCATTAAGCTGTGTCTTAAATATCACAGAACTTGATAGTCCTTTAAACAAAATTAAATAAATAGCAGGAAGGCTACTTGCTTTTAACTTGGTAGTAAATTTTCATCTCAATGCTAATTTTTGGTAGTAAAACAAAGGATTAATAGACTTCTGACCTTTGGAGGTGAAGCAAATGACACAGACCAGCTATCATCTAGGTTGCATCCTAGAACAGTAAACTGAACCAGAGCATCAGAGTGATTAAACAGACAGTTTGAGTTTAAAATATAAAAGCTACTGAGGAATTTGAGAAAGGGAGTAGGAATCTCAGGACCTGGGACCAGGTTTCCCCCACCACCTCTCTGACTGTCTGGCTTCTCATACATAAAATGGGGATAATGATAAATTGGAACCACAGGTTGTCGTGACAATTCAGTGTGTATGGAAATTGATTTGTTATGTGTAGTGTGTTGGGCACAGGTTGTTTTTATTGGTATCTCATCTTGTGGGAAAGGCTTCACTTTCAGGTATATCTCAGGCCCCGGGAAGGCCAATCAGAGAGCTGATGGTCTCTCTGCAGGTTGTTTTTGAAACCTTCTTTGGCCCACACAGTTTTCGCTTTCCTTCACCCCTTTATGAACATCAGAAAGATTATATGATTGACTGATAGAACGCCAGCAACCCAGAGAGATACTGTACCACGGCCCAGGGCTATACTTTCCATTTTTATTAAAATTCTTATTAACTCATAGCCCAAGAGCTTTTAAGCCAAAACTGATCTCCTTTAGGGCCCCTTGATTTGATCAGAGCAATTCGTGTGCAATGTTCAGGTCCCATTTTGTGGAAAGGCAGCAAAGACAGTGGCCAAGTGATGTTATTCTGAAAGTACGGGGTCTTCTCTCCCTCCAACACCACCTTTCCTTACAATGCCACTCCCACCCTGACCATGTAGACACACTTGACCTCCATAATGATAAGTGCACTTCATGAGTTTAAGACCTCCAGTCCCTCTAAAATTATAAATATTTCTAGGAAAAATAACTATCAGTCATTTATAGCTCATTGATGCCGAGTTTGTTGACTCCTGTTCTGAGTACAAATATAGCTCTTTCAGGGGAAAGATCCTGCAATGATAAGTGTCCTGGGGGAATATACCATCATAAGTTATGTGGCAAAAGGAGAACAAAAAGAGGGCCTGGGGCACTGGGCTAGCTCATAGCCTTGGTGAGTGGGAGCTATGTCTGGGAGCTCTGGTGCTTGTAGATGTGAGCAAATGTCTTTCAACCAATGCTCAGGAGCTGTGCACCTGTGATGGGATCAGGTCCATGGTCTGAGCTGTTGGGTAAAGCTGCATCTCTCTTCTTTCCACGTGGGTTTCCAGGGTGATGTTTATCCTCCAGTTGGTGTTTGCTTAAGTGACTTCCCTGAATTACCTTTATCTTTCCATTAATAGGTAGTCGTAAACTTAATGTCATCACCTTGGTAATCTGCTAAACTATAGAGCACCAGAAAATAGCAACTCTCTTTGCAGCATGCTGAATAGAAGCCATTTTTTTCCTGACGTAAAATGCATCTGGAGCTATTGTGATTCTCCCCCATGTCTGTGTTGAGGTGCAGAACACGTGGAGTTAAGGCTGAGAAGGGTGGTATTCATAGAAAGGGACCCTGTATCTCTAGTATTGTTGACTTAGAATTGATTGCCATGAATTAGTTAGTTATGTGGCTCTTAGGAACCACTCATGAATGAAAACTTGTGTCAAAGGCCTCAGTTTGATATGTGCCCAGTATCTTGTGCCACCTTTGCATTTGAAGGGGTAGATATCCAGGCAGAGCCTTATTGTTTGCAATTTTATGATATTTAAGAAACAGTTACTTTTACCTTCTCCCCTCCTCCTTTATTAATTCTAGAAGGATTCGTGGTTCTGTCATTCACTATGTCCCTGGCACTGTAGTATGTCTGTGAGGAGCATCTGGTGAATATTAGAGAGAGGACCAATTCTCAAGAACAAAACATGGCTGTGGTGATTAATGGTTGAAGAAGTATTCTCATAGTATCTAATTTCACCACAACACAGTGGGACAGGCAGAGGAGGGATTGTAATCACTGTGGCCTTGTAAACAAGAAACTGTCACTCATGATCCCCCAGGCAGCAAGTGCTAGAGCTCAGACTTGAACCGAGATCTAAACCTAAGCCATATTCTCTCTACCTTGCCGACTCTTCCCAGGAGACAAAACTTAAATGCGTAATAAGATAAAGGACTGTGCAAAGAAGTCTCTGATTAAATATCAAGTGCATGGTCAAGATAGCTACTGCCATATTATAGAAAAGAGCACATTCCTGATAGCCAAAAATGATATAAGAGATGGAGATTGGTGGGTTAGGTTAGCTGAAGAAAAATGGACCTTTAACAAAATAGAAGTTGATTTATCTTTCACATGAAAGTCTGCTGGTGTGGCAGCTGTGCTACATGAAAGTGGCATAGACCCATGATCTTTTTGTCACTCCTGGAGTTTCCCTTTATCTATCTGTCCAAGATGGCTTACTACTTTGTCCATATTCCAGAAAAGAGATAGTGAGGAGATAGTCACCAAACATTCCATTTTTCCCAGAACTAGGAGATATTCCAAGGCATGAGACTTTCAATGTTAAAACCAGGAAAGTCCCTGGCAAACAAAGGAGCTTGTCATGCTAGTTCTAGGGCCCCCCTGCAAGTTGCATGCTTCATATGTGGTTATACCCCATTTGCTAGAACTTAGTCACATGGTCACACCTAGCTGCAAGAGAGGCTGTGAAATACCATCTTTATTCTGAGCAGCCATGAGCCCAGCTCAGGTCTTTTTCAGGGTAACAGATACTGGGCCATCTGTAATAACATAAGTATTTTTGTTGGTAGAAGAAAATAGTGTTCACAAAAGTTAAGCATTTGTGTGACTGCTGGTGCTGTATCAGTAATAATAGCGTGCCATTGCAAATATTGTCACAAAAAGTCAGACTATGGGCTCTGTGAACATCCTACTATATTAGCTTCAACTTTATCTTTTTCCCAGCCCGTGTGAGAGTGATGTTTTAATGGGATAACCTTGGACTTGACTAGCTTATAAAAAAAAAAAAGTATTAATCAGCCACACATGTTTCTTGTGACATTCCCACCATGGATTGCAACACACCAATGTGGCCAGGAAGGAAACTCAGATGCATTCTAGTAGGTTGTCAGAATCATTTTGTGTTTAGGGGTCATGAAATGACAGTGATGAAAAACTACTTGAGAAAGATTCATCTGGAGGGTATTTCTCAATTTTACTTGGTACCCAGTCCAGCTTTGAGGAAAAGGTCTGCTGCATGACCTGCACTTTTAGAAGGTGATATAAACCCTCAAGCTGTTGTCATTAGAGGGAACCAGTCTACACAGGTGTGGCGGCCACTGAGTGTTGAGGATACTCAGTTCTGTCCTGCAGGTGATATTCTCCAGGCTTATCCTGGCTGTACTGGAGTGAGTGAGTTTTCAATGCAAAATCTTCCTAATTTGAGTTTTAAATTCATTGTGTTGCCCACTTATGGGCAAAGAAGACTGAACTGGGGTAGGATGGAGGCCCAAGGAGTGAAAGACAATATGGCAACATTTGGAAATCAGTTGTTCAATACAAAAGAGTCCAGGACACAGCTTATCTAATGGTTCCCAGTCTGACAGGGGCTCTTCATCACCTCCTGTGTGAAGATAACCTCACAGGTATTTCCAGTTTCCCACTGACGACACAAGCATGTGACTTGGTATGTACTTTGCACTATTGTTTCTCTTCCTGATGGAGATAATATTTTCAGCAAAATCACTTTCCTGTAGAGAACTAAAACATGTCTGTCCTAAATTGAGGCACGGTCCCTCAGGCCCAAGTAAATCGCGAGTGTTAGGTGGATCTGCTAGACTCTTGCCATGTGTTTCTCATCATGTTCTGTGCCTGTTTTCTTGTGTACCCTGGAGCTTCCAACTTGAGGAGAATCAACATTCCAAAGATATTAGCATGCTTGTATGAATTAGTAACTCCGAGGAGGGAAAAGCTGGAGATTAGACTCAGTCATACTTGCAACAGCTTTACTTGCCTGGAAGTATTTATTGGTCGTTGTGTAAAGGTTTTCAGTCAGCATCAGCCACCACAACGGTTATGGAAGCCTGGGAGCAATTTAGATTGTGCAGTGACTCGGGGAATTATTAAGGGCAATAAATCTGCATTAGTTAAGAACTGGAGAGCTATAATGTAATATTATGCAGTCATTAAGTATAACATTTTCAAAGCATATTTGATGATGTGTTAAAATGCTTGTGATATAATGTAAGTGGAAAAATCAAGATTTAAAACAGTAAATACAGCATGATTCCAACTTTGTAAATGTGTATATATTTAGAAAAAAGACTAGAAGGAAATTCTCCTAACAGCTAACAGTGTTGGTGAGATGATGGACAATTGGTTTTGTCCTTAAAAGAATCTATACTTTCCACATTTTCTAAAAGAGCACTATTCCTTTTATTATAATGGAGATACATACTACATTTGTAATAATAAAAAGTTAAAGACTAAAGATAAAAATGCCATTTTCTGGAAATGTGAAGATATTGATGAAAGATAGTTTTCTGCAAATGCCCAAGACAAATGCTGTGATGCCCCATCTTTGAATGAGTTCTAACATACAGTCATGTGCTCAATAGGATATCTTTAGGTTTATTCATTAGTTCATTCATTCATTCATTCATTCATTCTTTCGTTCATAAACTGTTGCACTCCCACTACATGCCAGGTACAATGCTAAAGTGAAAAGGGTCTACGCCTCATACTGAAGAAACCTGAAATACAGCAGGAAGATATTAACTGCTAATCAAGCAACATGTTCATTGCCTTATAGTGTTGTGAATGGAGAGTATGCTTACTTAATGAATTAATGAAAGGATTAATTAATGAATGAACAGAAGCAAGAGTCTGTCACCTTTCCTTCAGGAGTTTTCTAGTGTTGTGAGATTTGTCCCACCTACTTGTAGGAATTTTAAGTGTCTGGGCCCTTCTCTGTCAGGCGATTGCTTCATAAAATGACAAAGGCTCATGGAAGAACTGACAAGCACTTTCCACGTGCTGCCCTGATGAGCTTGTACCAATTAAGGAGTGGATGAGTCTGGAAGGAGCCAGAGTTGGAGGCCTCCAGATGTGCAAAGTGTCCCCCTGGTTAGTACAGAGAACCTAGGGAACTAGAACTAAAGCTGGAGACATGAACAGACCACTGTCTGGGGGCAGCATTGGGCAGACCAAGAGATAGAAGTTAGTTTCTCCACTGTGTGATCTCAAGGGTGCTTTCAGGCCCTCTGCCACCCGTTCTGTCCCCTGGACGTTGATGCAGTAACTAGGGCCAGCATCTTCCACTCCAGTGCGAAATAGAGTCTAACAGGTCAGTGCCCAGGGAGCAACTGACCCGCTGAATTCCATGAGCCTCAAGGTATATATAAATGCCAAGGGAAACTAACACTTCCTGCTGTGAAACTCCCTTGGCACATCCTGCCTCCACACAGGCAGTAATGCAGGTAAGCAAAGGTGAGGCCTGAGCCAGGCCAGAGGAAAGACAACTCCTCCTCATAGATCCTTACGAAAGTCTCTGTGTGACTGGCTCTCTCACAGTCTCAGACATGCTACCTTCCCCCAGCAGTGGAGCTAGCAGTTTTTGTGAAAGGCTTGGGGGTGGGGGTGAGGGGCAACTCCTAATGTTTCCTTTGCAGGATTCCTGGAAATCCTGAGTAAATGAGTAGCTCTTTGGATATTATTGCAAGATCAAAGTGAATGAGTTGCCCTGAGAACATAATGAATGCAAATAAATTCTGTACCTTTGCACAAGTTTGAGAGAGACTAGAGGAGCTACTGGTGGCGAGACCTCTGAACATGAGAGAGAATCAAAATCAATGGGAATCCGAAAGAGAGGGAAGGAAATGTAAAGTGCTAGTCCTTGGAGAAACTATTAGCCAAGACTTGTCTTTTATTGGTTTCTTCCTAAGGTTATTAACAAATCCTGGATGGTTTATGCCCAGTGCCTTTAAGAGTTTTCTCTCCCAGGGTCCCATATCTCCTGGGGGTCTGGACTAGGAAAGGGGTGCATCCATTTGACCTGTAGAGCATACAGAGGGTGTGGCCTACTCCCCGTCCAGTGCACCTCAATTATAGCTGCTTGGGGCGAATAGAAGTGAATAGACCACACAAGGGGCTGAGTCCAGATCAAACGCTCACTAGAGAGTATTTCCCCCTCCCCTTCCATCATCCTTCCTTTAGATTCTCTTTCCTCCTGGGAGCTTCTTGATACCCTCTGAAGCCTTCCTTTACCTGTAACTGATCACTAGGTTGGCAGGTCCACCTTCCCCCACCTCCCTCCTTCCCTTCCCCTTCCTGAGATCTGAGTCAAGGCTGAGAGGCAGAGTAGGGAAAGTGACTCCTAACCCGCAGCTTTGCCCACTCCTCACACTGGCCACTACTGCTCCCTTCCCATCTCCTCCTTCATATCGTTCTCAGCACTGAGATTATAGGCCTTTTCTGTTGTTGTCAGGGCTTGTGAACTAAAGCTAAAGACATAAAATATCTTACGTTTGAAATGCCACGGGAAGAAATAAAAGAGTATGTCTTTAAAGAGAGAGAGAGAGAGAGAGAGAGAGAGAGAGAGAGAGAGAGAGAGAGGAATAATGTCCCCAGGCCAGGAAAGTACCAGTCATTTTCAGATAAATTATGCCCTCCTCCTCCTCCATGGGAAAAAAAAAATCATACTCAGACTTAACTGTCCCTTTGGCACTTTTGTCAAATGAGTTTTAGTAGCAGGAGCTGCTAAAAATATAAGCCAATTTCTTTCTTCATTTAAATCAAGTGCTTAAAAAAAGGGTAGCACCTAGAACTGGTGCAGGGCTCAGCACGCAGCAGCGGCCCTGCATGGTGACAGCCAGCCCCCTCAGAGCTGGGGCAAGGCAGAAGCAGAAAGTGCCCCTCGAGAGTGGGGGCTGTTTGTCTCACCTTGAACCCACGTTGAAAAAGTTCCCTTGGCTATGTACTGAGCAGGTCAGATATGGGAGGTACTCTCAAGACTACTTTCTTGTTTGGACATCTGTTAATCCTTCTTTCTTTCCTTCCCCCTTTCCTCCCTTCCTTCCTTCTAACAAAACTAAATCCAAAAACATTTAGAAGTACCAAGCATGTGCCAATAGCTAGCTGAAGACAGGACTTAGGCTCCGAATGCAGCATGGTGCCACTGGCAGCAGAGTGGGATTCACCCCGTCCTGTCCGTGTCCATTCCCGTGTTCTTAGCCATGTTGAAAAGCAAGCTGACCCACCGGCCCTGACTCTAAGGCAGAGTCTAGTGGAGGCTTCACTTGTTTCCAGTTACCTGCCTTTTCATAGAAGCCTCTTAAGAATATAAAGTCCTTTGAAGTCCAAAGGAAGGTATTTATAACCATAAAATGACAGGCACTGTGCTGGGGGGGCGGTATTTTTTCTGCAGGGGGACTCCTCATGTTATCCTTTGTGACAGCTGTTCTGTCCAAGAATCATATAAGTTATATCTAAATTTTGCATTTCGAAAATCACCTCAGATTCAAATTTTAGAAGTGGAAGGTCTTAGAAATGAGCTACTCTAATTGCTGTATTTTTATAGATGAGGAAGTTCCGGAAGAATAGGCCTCTGCGGTGCAGTCTGCTGTCCTTTCCCCCTCGCCCTGCTCTGTGCCGGGGGAGGGGAGCAGCAGCAGCCCACTTCGAGGGTGGAGATGGGAGATAGGGGAGCAGTCCTGCTCAGAGATGACAGTGGGTTGCACTAGGAGTTCACGTAATGCCTCTAGTTCTTGGCCTGGGACTTATAAATGAGGCCACCTTGAATCAAACCCCCTACAGAACTTCAGTGATTCAAACAAACCTCCTGAATGACACTCTAAGATAGCTTTGCCATAGTTCAAATTCTGGTCTCTCATGAATAGTGAGCATAGTTATTAATGTCACCGCGACTTCCATAGCATAGCGACATCATTTTTACGACCCTGTGCAACTGACTTTCCTGTGCAATAATTGCATTAACGCCCTCTGTGTGTGTACAGTGCAGATGTAGCAGTACCAAGCATGTGTTCCATGCAGCGACGGGTTGTGGCAGGCCATCTCCACTGTGCTTTCTTCCTGTTCTTCTTGGTAACAGGGGCACAGAAATTTAGAAGGCTGCCTAAATATTCCTGCTACCTTGGCACAAGAGGGGATTCTACTCATTCCTGTTAGGATGGGCTCTGTCACCCTTTGTTCCTCACAGCGATGCCTCAATCACCTGAGCTAACACTCAGGTATCAGCACTAGACAACTCCACAAGTTCCTGGCTACACAGTCCTACTTTAACCTGTTCAGACCCTCTTTAGTTATGATGTTTAATACTCCACCGCTGAAGTTACCACTGTGACCTTTTCCAGAAGTGTCAGATTATACTGTCCTTGGACAGCTGCTTTACTGTCCCTTAGCAGAATTACAGTTTTGAAGGGGGTGGGGTATCTTTTGGATAAGCAAATAGCTCTGGACAGCCGATTGCATGGGTTTCAGATTATTAAGAAGATTCTAAGTAACAATTGCTAACACTTCTGTAGCGTTTCTGATGTGTCAGGCACTGTTCTGAAACTTTACAGATATTGCCTCATTTTATCTTCATAGCAACAATCTTACAAATGAGGTATTTTTATTAAACCCATTCTACAGATGGCAAAACTGAGGCAAAGGGAGGTTATATAATTTGTCCAAGGTCACCCAACTATTACATGGCAGCAGCTGAGACTTGACTCCAGCCAGTTAGCTTTAATCACTCCAGCAAACACACCGAGCCACTAGCACACCGAGTTCTGAAACGTGGATGTTATTAGTGAACGTAACACCCCAGTTGCTGGCACTTGAGGATCCCTTTTACAAGGGAAGAAGTCTATGAAAAGGGCCAGTTGGCCTCTGTCTGCAAAATGGTATTTGAAGCTCACAGAGACAGTTGTTTCTCCTCATTTGAACCCCCAAATCACATCCAAGAACAAAGTTTGTCTTGACTTCATAGAGGAGGTCTGTTCTGCACACAAAGCTAGAGAGAAATGTTGACGATGTTAACTTCCAAAAGCCGCGCTGAGTCAAGAATGTTTCTAAGTCCCAGACCTCGTCCTCCTCCACAGAGGCCCTCCTAATGATGCCAGCAATCATGTGCTCTCCCTTGCTGGACGTCTCCCTTACCGCTCCCCAGCCTCACATCAGGACAGCTCCTCTGACCAGCACACACCTATGTAAGCAGTCAACAGACATTCAACCAACCTTCGTGTTGGAAATAACTTTACTACCTGCTAACTTATTTTTTTTCCTTCTTATAATTTTGCATCGACAAGCTCTGTTTTCCCAGAAACCTTAAAGGCCCTGAACCGTGTCTTAAACTTTATTATTTCTCTCAAAGGGCTTATTAATATGCTGGCCACCCCAAGCTACCTTTAATAAATATTTAGAGATCTGATCTAATAAAGCAATAATGTTTTAGACAAAACCACTTTTGGGGCCAAAGTTATTATATTACATTGATTTTTGTTGTTGGCAGTATCTGTATTTGTGCTTTTTTTTTTTTTTTTTTTTTTTTTTTTTTTTTTTTTTTTTTTTTTTTTTTTTTGCTTTTTTTTGTCTCTTCCTTTTCCTGGTAGTTGTCTAAAAGTTTCTGGTTACCTGCTACATTGAGTTGCACTTGCTTTTTCTTCTTTCTGGGGAAGAAAAAATATATATATTACATATGCCTATGTTCTATCTCTATAAGACCACAGTAATGAATCCTGAAAAATGAAAAATCCAGTAGTACATCTGTCTTGCCTATACAAGCCTAACACTTATTCATTCATTCACTCACTGAATGTGCATTGCTTCGATCTTTCTGGTGGGCCAGGTGCTCTGAGTAACAAAACAGACCTAATCAGAACCTCCAGTCGTGAGGACTACCTACATATGGAGTGCAGGGAGGGGCAGGCAAAGGATATGAGGCGAATAAATACGTCTTTTCACTTCTTGTTGAGAATTATGGAAACTAACAACAGAGTGCCATGAGAGAAAATGGCAGAGAGCAGCTAATGTAGTATTTGGAGACCTAGCAACCTCCCTGATTTGGGGACCACCTCTGAGAGCCACTGCTCTAGGATATTATGGATGGAGAATATTTCTCTTGCCTTGTGATTGGCTCAGCCCACCTTGGAATTAGCTGGAGGCCTTTTAAAAAGTACTGATTTCTGGCCCCATTCCTGGAGATGCTGTTATAGCTGTTCTGGGCTGGGACCTGGACATCAATGTTTTGAAAGCCACCTAAGGTGCGTGAGGATAAAGAACCACTGATGCTAGATGGCACCAGAGAGGGGGCTAGTGTATATATCCTTGGGTGGTTTACAGCATGGATGCTGACTCACTCACTCACTCGCCAGTCAGCCCAGTCAGTCAGGAGCAGTTCTGCCTTTTCCAACGTGGATCTCACAAATCCCCCGTTGCAATGTGATTCTGTAATTCTACCCACCTGTCAGATGACAGAACTGGATCTTGATGGACACGCTTGCCGTGAATTTGAGCTGCGGCATGGAGCGTGTCTAATAAACTTTGGTTGGACTCTGCTCCTGAGTTGAAGAGCCTGGGACAGAGGGTGATGGGGGACAGGCTGCCGAGGGGGTTGATGGTGTTACAGCTGGAGTCAGGGGACCGGGTTTGTTTCCAGCTCTGCTCTGATGAGGTAGAGACTTTGGCAGTTCATCTGGTTCTTCCAGCTATGGCATTTTCATTTACAAAATGAGGATATTGAACAGGGAGATCACCGAGCTTCTTTATAATGATCCAATTCCAGCAATTCTAGTTGTGGAAGCAAATATGAACCTAAACAAACCCATTTTCTTGTCCATAAATAAGAGTTAAATTCATGACTTCCAAGACGACTGAGAACCCCAAATACTATGATTCTACCTATAATAATGATAGTTAACTTTTAAAGAGCATTTATATATACCAGGCAATATTCTAAGAAATGTACATTATCTTACAACAAAACAATGAGATAAATTCTGGTATTATCATCCCCATCCTATAGATGAAGAAACTGAGGAACAAAGAAGCTAAAGGACCAGCCCAGGCCCACACAGATAGCAGATGACAGAGCTATATTCTGACCCTGGCCATCCCTTCCACAGCTTGGACCCCCAACTTTTCCTCAGACCCCTAGTTTCACAGTTCTGACCCTTGGTTTCTCCAGCAATGAAGTTGGGGTTTGACCTAATGGTCTCTCGGTCCCTTTTAGCTCCAAAATGCAGTGCTTCTATGGACACTTCCACTGGTTTGTTTGTTCACATTTCCTTCACTGATTCAGCAAACTTTGAATGAGCTTTTAGTATGGGACTTGGAGTCAGACTGCTCAGATGCCTATCCTGAACAGGCCACTTCTTCACTGTATGACTTCGGTCAAGTTACCTGAACTCTTTGACCTCACTGGCCTCACTAATTCAAATGGGGTTAATGAGAGTTAATGTGTCGGTATCATGAGGCCCCACTAGTTCCCAGGGATGCAAAGCATCTTTAGAGCGTACAGCCGAGGCAGGGAGGAGAGGTGGATGGAAGTAATTTGAATTCGCTGAGAAACCATAGGAGATGTGTGTACAGGAGAGAGTGATTACTTCAGGGGCAAGGGGTCCAGGTAGGGAGTTTCCAGCCATATAGAAGCCTTCGGGCCACTTGGATGGCGAGAGGAAGAATAGAAGGCTACCTTGTAATGTGAGCTCTACCTTCTGGAGGGCGGAAGGCTTCGGGGACCACGAGGGTATGGGCAGTGAGTGGAGTGGGCTCAGCGTCTCAGAGCACAGAGTCTAGGAGCACAGGGCTGATCTGAGGATCAAGGAAAGAGTCCGCCTGAAAGGGGTGAGCAGGCAGCAGGGAGCAGGGTGACAGCAAGAAGAGACAGCAGGGATCCATGTTTCTCTCTCACCAATGTTTCTAACTATCACTCTCCCTTCCTCTCTGTAAAAAATCAATAAAGTATATTTTTTTAAAAAAAGAAGTGACAGCAGGGAGTTGTCTGGATATGGAGACACACCACCAGTGATCAGAGAGGCCAAGATGGCGGCATCTTCAGTGGAAGACAGATTCCTCCTATGGCCACTGATCATGCTTCTGGGCTCTTTCTTAGGAGCCAGTCGTGGCCAAGGCCCTGGGCCCTGCTGTGAGCCTACATAGTTGGTGACACCTGCAGAGGTGGGGTGTCCTGTGACAGTGGTAGCTGCAGTCCCTGGTGGTGCCCCGCTCCAGGGAGTCTAGATGGTAGAACAGCAGAGTTGGGGCAGGCCAGGTGGGTGTGGAGACTAGAGGTCAGCCATCTTCTCTACAGATCCCTGGACCACACCCAGCATCCTTCAGGGCAAGGCCCGGGAATCGGCATTTTAACAAACGTCCCTCGTAGTTCTCATGTCTTCAGTCTGCAACTGCACTTTGCGAGACACATGGTGGAGGGAAGCTCGGACCTGAAACCCTGAGCCTGAGCCGACTGATGCAGGACTTGGGAGCTCCGAGGCTGCTGTGCTCACAGCTCAGGGGCAATTGGTGCTCTTTCCCTTCAGGCTTTCTGAAAAAGCCTTACTCCTGCCCCTCCTCCCACCCTCTGTGCTCATTCTCAGTGTGAAAGCTGCCGTCCAAAGGGTAACATTTAGCTTAAAAATAATTTTTGAAAAGGTTTCAGGAAAGAGAATGTAACTTTTTAAAAAATGTATATGTGTTTATTGGTTTGAGAGAGAGAGGAAGGGAGAGAGATAGAAATATCAATGAGAAACATCATCAACCAGCTGCCTCCTGCACATCCCCCACCCCCACCCCTGAGATTGAACCTGCAACCTGGGCATGTGCCCTGACCAGGAATCAAACCCTGACCTCCTGATCTATGGGTCAGCACTCAACCACTGACCCACACCGGCCGGGAGAGAATGTAACTTGTTTTTACTTCCAATCTTAAACCCTTCACACATAAGGCAGGGTTCTCACCACCCTTTCCCACATGTGGCATGTGGAACCTCAGATCCCTTTCTGTGAGACCTCTGGCAAGCCAGGAGGGGGGCTCTGTCCCATCCCTCCTTTTCTCAGCTCCTTGCCTAACCTTTTAAAACTGAAGGGAACTGGCTTATAGCTCTGATTGGAGGTGTTTACCTTTCTCTAGGAAGAAAAAAACAAGGCTACTTGCAAAACACATGCTAGAACCTGTGCTGAGCAAGGAGAAACCCTATAAATTTCCTGAGCCACCCTCAGGTTGCTGGGAGGCAGAGGGGAGCGTCTCGACTTGCAGCATCCCTTGTCAGCTTGTCCTAAACGACCAGTTTCCCACTGCAAGAAAGCAGGATGGCTTCGAGTCCCGTGGCCTGGGGGAGGCCAGGCTCTGTGAAGTGCAGACATATGCACACTCTTAGTTTAGGCTGTCAGGGAAGGGAGTGTTGTGTAGTTCCTTCCGGGCTACCCTGAGGCCCTCACAGGGGAGAGTCACTGGTCCCAGAGGCTGGCAGGATCCCTTCTCTCTGGGAGGCTTTGCCTAAGGAGTCCTCGCTCTGAGACTGGTAGAGAGAAAGGCCATGTGCTCCACCCATGAAAAGTGTGTGTGTCGGTGTGTGTGTGTGTGGTCTCAGCCCCGAGATACAGTCCCAAAGCTCTAGAAAGCCCCTGCCTGGAATTCAAGTGCCCAGCCAGCCAGGGGTCCAAGGGAAGCAGGAGGAAGCTAACATTGAGTTCCTCTCACTCCACAGACAAGCCCGGCCTCGGCGGCAGCTGCTGAGTCGCTGTGGAAATTTCTCTAGGGAAATCTCACAAGCCTGTAAGAAATTTGACCTCATTTGCATTTTCTGATTGAATCACAGATAGGTTTTGGTTCTCTCCCTTCCCTTCACAAAGACAGGCCGGGAGTGAATAAAGGCTATGTCTCCTAGTATTTTCAGGAGCTACATGTTATTATTGATTATAAATAAACGTGGGTCTCTTACACATGATATTTATAGGCCTGGTCTAATTCCATAGTGGGTGTGTGTCCGTATCCTGTGGTTTAAAGATCTCTCTTCCCTTCTTGTGCATCATTGTTTAATGAAAAGCTCAATAGCATCTGAGCACACCCCTGAAGGATTTATTAGCTAAGTGAGTCTTCATCCTCATTATGGTAGTGATGGAATTTCATTCAAGGACCACAGTTGCAGTAATAGCATAAATCAAAGACAAGGCAGTTGCTTGTTCTACACAGGACTCTTGTTTTTAATCTCATTCCCCACAGGGAAAGGAAATTTAGATGTAGAAAACCAGAGAGTGAGACCAAGTTATTTAGATGTCACTTAGCATCTGGACTGCTGGCATCTATTAACTTGTGTCACGGAGCCTTTAAGAAAGGCGAGTAGTGGTGGGAAGTTTATTCTCTGGTGATGTCTGTTAGGCTGTCTTGTGCTGGTTTTGCAGAAGTCTGTAAGCACAGTGCTGTGTGCCAGGCCCAAACTGGCGGAAACTACTGCTGTGATGAAGAATGAACAACTAGTGCTTGCTGCGTCTATGTACACAAGAGGGCTCCAAGACGGGTACCTAACAAAGGAACGATAAACCAAGGGCCAGGGAAAGGCAGTTTAATTCATCTTCCTTCTGATGAAAGAAAATGTCTTCTCTTTTTTCTTTTTTTTTCTTTTTTGCAAAAGTAGGAAACTGTTCTTCAAAGTACAGCATTTAACACTTAACTGGTGCTAAGTTCCCTTTTCTTCTTAGTTATTAGTTACTCACTTTGTCTTCCTCATCCCAAAGGAAGGGACATGTGAGGACCTCAGGGCCCCCAAGGAAGGATGCTCCATCAGTGGGGTGGACATCTTTCTCTTTTTTTTTAATTCTTTATTGATTAAGGTATTACATATGTATCCTCATCCCTCCATTACCTCCCAAGTCCGCCCCCCCCCCCCACACACACACACTCATGGAAGAAGATATTTGCCAATGTTATCACTGATAAGGGTTTAATCTCCAACATTTACAGGGAACTCATACAACTTAACAAAAGGAAGATAAACAATCCAATCAAAAAAATGGGCAACAGGCTTAAATAGACACCTTTCAAAAAAAGACATAAGGAAGGCCAAGAGACATATGAAAACATGCTCAAAGTCACTAATTATCCAAGATGCAAATCAAAACGACAATGAGGTACCATCTCACACCTGTCAGAATGGCTGTCATCAATAAAGCAACAAATGATAAGTGCTAGAGAGGATGCGGAGAAAAAGGAACCCTTCTTCATTGCTGGTGGGAATGCAGACTGGTGCAGCCACTGTGGAGAACAGTATGGAGTTTCCCCAAAAAACTAAAAATGGAACTTCCATTTGACCCAGTGATCCCACTTCTAGGAATAAATCCCAAGAAGCTAGAAACACTCATCAGAGGGGGTGGACATCTTATGCGTCTAAATGCTAGAGGTTAGATTCAGACACATTTAGGTTTCCTGTTAGGCTTTGCCATTTATCAGTTGTGTGACCTTGAGCAAGTTATTCTACCTCGCTGAGCCTCTCTGCTCCCTCTGTTAGATGTGGCTCTAGTGGCTGTCAGATAGAGTGAGTGTGAGCAATGAAGGAGATCGTATAGATTCCCAACAGCTTCTTCTCACTTCTTACTTGGCAAATTCCTGAAAAATAATTACAATGTAAGGACGATTTGATATAATCTTAGCATATTAGAAACCTTGTACCTGTTCTCTTTCATTTCAGATCCTCCCTTTCCAATATTCCTCTTCTTTTCTCACTTTGTCTGGTTTCTAATCTCTCACAGCTGTAGTATATCTCTCTCCTTTCAGGAATTTATGCTTTTCTTTTCTCCATTCTTTTTTTAAAAATATATTTTATTGATTTTTTTTTTTTTACAGAGAGGAAGGGAGAGGGATAGAGAGTTAGAAACATCGATGAGAGAGAAACATCGACCAGCTGCCTCCTGCACACCCCCTACTGGGGATGTGTCAGCAACCAAGGTACATGCCCTTGACCAGAATCAAACCCAGGATCCTTCAGTCTGCAGGCCAATGCTCTATCCACTGAGCCAAATCAGACAGGGCTCTTTTCTCCATTCTTGATTTATTTTACTTGCCCTTAGTTGGTATAGGGGAGGGTAGGAAAGCATTAGGGTTAAGGTCAGGCTTTGACTATAGGAGAATGGGTTATAAGAGAGAAACTATATATTTCATGCCTGCAACACATATTGATTAAGCACCTACTGTGTACAGACTTAGGATTGGCACACTTCATACTCCCACAGAATTCCATGGGCAGACCTGGAAGTTAATAGACAAGTTTGATTTTCTCTGCCAGGTGCTTGACTCAGGATACAAAGTACGTTGTGGGGTACCCTGGAAGGCTCAGAAAGGAGGTAACATCTACCTGGGAGCTGAAGGTACAGGCAAAAGAGAGAGGAACAGAGGCTCTGGAAGAGCCTGTATAAAGCTCTGAAGAGAGAGATAGAACACGTGTGTGTGAAGAAATAAAATACTGGGGTGGAGGAGCAGAATGCAAGGGACAGAGTCTGAAGATGAGGTGGAGGGCGGTCAGGGGTGCAGCTCAAAGGCTTTGCACTTGGGGAGGGGTGTAGACTTGACGCTAAGAGCCAAAGGAAACTGGGAAATAAAGAGGGGGCAACGGTGATGAGACCTGTGATACGCGCCCTGCTCCACCTGCAGGGTGGGAAGGCAGGCCTGCATAACTTGGCTCTGTGCCTATCTTTTCACAGTCCTAGGTTGGGCCCTTAGAGTTGCCAAGTCCCCGGCTTTGAAAACAAGCTGCCTTGCTGAGGTTAAGTGCTTTCAGTGGTCCAGCAAATTGAGATCAAAAGAGGCCCCCCTTGGCCAGGCGCTGTTTTAAGGACTCTGTTGAGGGTTTAAACCGACTAGTTTTGAAATGTAAGACAAACCATAATCACTGGGCAATGCTCCCTTGTTTTGCCAGAGAGAGACATTTATAGGTATTAAACTAGATCCAGAAGGCCTCTAATACAGTTTCTTAAATGCAATAATAACACAGAATTATTAGGGGAAACTATTATTATTATTTCAAGTAATAACATAATCTTGTGCCCATGGAGGGCATCCAAAGTGCTGAGAGAAATGAGCATTGGTTAATTAAGCCTTGCCACTCCTCCATGAGTTAGGCAAAGTATCATTAGACTCCTTTATAGAGGCGTAAACTAAAGCGCCCTTGGGTTAGTTGACTTCCTTAAGGTCAAACCGTGGGAAGATAAACTGGGGCTTTTGCATTTTATCAGCCCCTTTGCTTCATGTATCCTGCTTAGGAACACAGATTCCAATTTTCCCGGTGCAAAGCAAAGAAAACACCTCGAGGCTTGGGAGAGACCTTCGAGGAGAGGGGGGGGAGCGCCCAGACCAATCCTGATAACTGTGCCCCTACCGCTCCCCACTGCATTGTCCTTGATGCACGTGGAGTGGCTGGTTCACCTTGCCAAGGGCAGCCCTCTGCAGAAGAATCATGGCCCCAGTCAGAAATAGCAACAAAGCCAAATAGCATGGGGAGAAGCATGCACCCCAAGATTCTTAAGCATCTGCTGATATAGCCCCTCTCGTCTCTCCTACCCATTTTCTTTAGCTCTGGTCTCCTGCCTCCATAATTCTAGGCTTCGAGCTTGTGAACGATATATATAGGACTATCTTGGCCATCTTATGTAGCTGTGTTCTCTCTCAGATCATTCTTTTTCCATTATATGAACCTTGAACTCAAGTCAGGAACAACACTGGACCATGGAGATACAGAGCAGAAAAAGGCTTCATTCTGACCCTCAGGAAATCAGGGATTTACCTAGAGAAAAAAGAAAAAAAGATCCCATATACCCCCTCCACCTTGCCCACCTCTACCCAAAATCAACAAACATAACATATATGTGATTTGGGCTCCAGGGCACTCTGAAGAGAGAAGACTGATTAATTCTACCTGTGGAGGGAGTGGCATAGGAGCCAGTATTCAAAAGATGAGGTGATGGGACTGAGAACTGAGAGGAAGTTCTCTGTGCAAAGGGAGCAGTCTTGGCAGGGACACAGAAACATGATGCAGGCCTGGATTTGGGGCCATTTAAAAACTTTCTTTTTTGTTTCATTTTTAGCAAGAGCTAAATTAGCCCCGAATTCCACATTCTCTCCTAATTTCATAGATTGTTTTAGACCTCTTTACCAAGATAGATTATAAATTACTTAGGTTTGAATACCTTGATTTTCCCCATAGCACAGAACAGAGAGGTTATTCAGTTTTCCCAAGGTCTAACACAGGAATACAGAGATTCAAGTGTAGGCAGTGTGATGCCAGAGGCCACGCTTATAAATGTAGTGTCCTTTTCTATACTATGCATGATTCTTCAAAATTAAAGAATGCTACCACATGATTCAACTTTGGGGTGGCGGGTTTTTTTTTAACGGTATGGAATGACCATTTCAGTTTTAAAATAATGAACAGACAAATGATTCAACTTTCATAAATAACTGGAGATGGAAAATTATTAGCTGTCCAAGAGACAGTATGTGACTGCAACATCATTTAGTCTTTGGCTGGCTGTGGACATTGCTCATCATGGATTAATGACCAAATAGATATTTCAAAGGTTCAGATTACAAATCTATTGTTCAGGGCCAGGCCTACGGATATATACTAGGCCTACAGATATGTACTAGGCTGACGTGAGAATTGAGATTTAGGCAATAATAAATGATATAAAGAAACCGTCACTTTTCTAGAGGATTAAGATTTCTTTCAATGTTTCTATACTGTTGGTTCAAAGTATATTTGATTATTTTACTGTGTAAGAGACAGAATGACAGGGCTTAAACAAAATAGTTAGAGAGAGATTAAACACACATTTAATGCTATTCTTTACTCAAAATCCACTAAAATGATTTGTAAAGAGTCTGTTTAAAGGATAACCTACAAAACCACATATGAGAATACATCAGCCACAATATTTGGAAGCTGAGAATCCAATGGAGTAGAGGTGACTGATGTACCAGATGAAAAAGCTGAATCTGAAGCCAAACTGGGGAAAATCTAGCATATCACAGAGCCCACTGCCCCAAAAGTTCAAGCATTGATGGCATCAGTTACCTCTGAGAGTGTGCTACAAGGTGGGCTAATAATAAATTACTGATTCAAAATCTGTTTAAATGGTAGATTCCCTCTGGGAAACTGCCTCACCCCTTCTCTGAGCAGAACTATATTTTTGGAATCTGTAAATAGATAGTCCCTTGACTTGGGACATCATATGCAAACAGTGGAATTAAGGGTACATTCATATAACTAATCAGAGACTCCCTGCTTTCTTCCACTGGCTTGGCTCCCACGCAATGGCAGCGAGATGTCAACCTCTTAACAGAAGCTGTTATCTTCCCTGCAGTATCTGACCAGACTAAGAGGAATAAAACACTAAAGAATCTGGAGTTGGAGCTCCTCTAGGAACTAGTCCAATCAGTTATCCTAAGAATGAACAGTGAATGAACCCCTCTCATGCACATAAAACCATACTCAGCATTTTAATATCCCATTCTTAAGAGCAGATAACCAAGAATTACCAGGCATTTGAGGAAAGTGTCTACTAGGAAAGAGATTTTTTTAAGTAGCATATTAAAGGAAAATTAAAGGTTATGAAGGGAGAAGAAAATTATGGGAGACAGAAATACTCATATTTTTAACAGAGAGAAAGATAAATGGACATATGACCTCTATGAAAGAAGAATGAATATTATAAAAGAAGAAACACTCAAAAATAAGATTGAACTATAACAAATTTAAAATCTAAGAGTCTGGATGAAAAACAAAGAAGGGGAGTGGGAGAAAAAGGTAAAATAATTCAAGAGATGATTCAGGAAAATTTGGAAGTGAAAGACATAAGTTCCCATAAAATCTATCAGAATGCCTAATATAATGGATGAAATTGGATCTGTACTAAGGCAAGATCATTTTGAAATTGAGAACACCAAAGACAAAAAGAAGACCTTTGGTTTCCAAAGAGAAACCAAAGTTTCACATAAAGGGTCAAGAATTAGATGAATAATATGTTTCTGAATAACAGCCTCTGAAATCAAAAGATGAAGGAACAAGGTTTTCAAAACACCAAGAAAAAATGATCTCCAGCATAGAATTCTATATCTAACCAAACTATCAATTACATGTGAGGTCAGAATAAAAACTATTTTCAAATATTGTGAGATCTCCAAAATTTTACCTCACACATCCTTTCCCAGGAGATTCCAACAAAATGAGGACATAAACAAAGAAAGACACAGACACTTACAAAACAAGGAAGCCAAATATACTGATAGTGAAGAGAGTCCCCAGGATAATGGGAAAGAGAAATCACAAGACAACAGCTGGGTCACAGCTCAGAGCAAAACCATTCCACTCGAGCTGGTCAGAGACTCCTGATGTGAAATTGGTAGAATACCTGTTATATCTGAATGTGTTGAAACTGATAACACTAGAGAAGAGTTTGGGCTTGGGTAAGTAATTAATGCATAGAAAATTAAGCAAACAAAACAGTTCATTATTAACACCAGGAGAAACATGAGATTCTACAGAAAAGGAAGATTACCCATTGGATACAACTAGACCCCACAGTGAATAGCATTTTTCTTAAGATTAAGCCAGAAACACAGAATATTGATACAAACAAATTGTGATAAAACTTCATTGGCAGGAAATGTGCTTGTGTGGTGGGGGTGGGGGTTCTTAAAAGAAAGCAAAAACCTAATCTTCCATAGTGGAAAGTCAGTAGATAAAGCCTAAAACTGACAAGTCTAGAAGTAGGCATATAAACATGTTACTTAGAGATATGGAGGTAAATATCAAAAGAAACAGCTAAAGGAGTTGAAAGTGGTTGCCCTCCAGGCATGGGAAATGGAGGGAGGGGACTGTTGGTGTTTCTACAAAGCTTTCTAGAGTTACTTGTCTTTTTAAATAAAGTTCAGGAATAACTTCTAAACATGAGTTTTTAAAAAGACAGAACTGGAACGAATTGCGCACATTTCCGATTGCTGTTGGTTAGGCTGCTATTACTGTACAATTTACCAATCCAAATATGATGTCAGTTTGGTCATTCCAAGGAGGCATGGAAGTGGTTATAGAATTTAGAGTTGAAGGACATTGTCTTATGGGCAAGAACTGCCTTTAAGAGAAGGCAAGAACTTGCCCAAGGTCCCCCAATTTGGAGCAGAATCTAAACTGGAAAGCAGACCACTGGCACTTGCTCAGTACATTCTTTCCTTAATACCCTCTGCTTTTCTCCTTTTTTCATGTATAGATGTGCTCCCTGGAGTGGAGGGGACACATGATGGTGGTGGAGCAAGTCAGCCCTGACTCCCATCCTAGCTCTGCTCCTGACCTGGTGGTCCTTAATCTCATTAAAAATACAGTGTCCCCCCAAAATGTATACATACTTCGAATAATTATAAAGTCAGTGCTTATTAACATACAGTTCATTTTCAAAATATAAGAGAAAATTAAGTGAGTTGCCAGCTGTTAGTGTGTAGACATTTCTTGGGACACTCTATACATAATGTTTTTTTCATCTGTGGAATGGAAATCTTCATGCAGCATTGCTGTGGGGATCAAAGGAGAGTGAAAAGAAGAAGGCATTTTATGGAACTGTAAAACCTTTAAGATACCAGGAGGTGCTAGTATTCTCATGCCACCACAACTTCCTGGAAGAAGGAACAGTAAAGGCCATCTAACAGTCCCCACTAGCTAGCATGGCAAGTGATGTTTGACCCATTCTCTTTCGATCTGGCCCAGGGTGAGCTGCTCTGTCTATGGGTGGCTGTGCAGAGGCCTTCACTGATGGTCAGTGCGTCGTGTTGAGTGTGTTTGTTCAGGCCCTGGGCCAGCCATCCACTAGAATGTGGACTTTCTTCTGCCCCTGGAGATTTTGTGTGGTTTTTTAAAACCCTAGGCATTTTTTCCTTCTTGGGTCCTTACCACAGAATCAAAAGCAGAAGCATTAGACACCTTCTGACAGTTCCGACTTCCCTACTGAAAGGAAACATTCCAAAGCAGCACTGTCACTGCCTTAAATGCTTGGTAGAGATGCTGAGGAAATTAGCTGGAACACTCCAGAGGGAGGCTTTACAAACAATTCCCAGGCACCGACCCTGCCCAGCCACCCTCAGCATTCCTAGAGGAGGGCCTGACTCAGAGAGGAGGACCCCTGTTCCATAGGAAGGGGCTCCTGGGCACCTAACAGGTAACCCTTTGTCACTTGTGTTGACAATTTGGTAGGCAATGATGGGTAGAGGGAAGGACACTATTAGAGACAATTGAGCTTATTTGGGGGAAGTGGAAACTGACACCAAGTAAGGCACAACTGGCCAGAGGCAAAACCAGGGATGTAATCCAGGCCTCTTTCACATTCTTCTTAATGGTGTAGGGAGCAGTTTGCCAAGTGAGAGGGGAACATTGGGCTTTGGATGGTTAACTTATGTGCAAGGAAAGCGACCTACCATAGGATCCTATATTAAGGTGACCAGATTTAAAGCGGTACACCATTGACCAAGGAAGTTCTTTCTTTTTCTTTTTTTATTATTACTTAAAATATTACAAAGAGTAATTGGGACTTTTTTAAAACACCGTGGGATGCGGGACAAATTGTTAGAAATCGGGACTGTCCCGCCAAAAGCGGGACATCTGGTCACCTTATCCTATATTAATACACTATAAGTCAGCAAACACTAATTAAGTGCTACGTGCTATGTGTTTTACATAAATACTTCAAATCTTACAACACTATGAGTTGGATAATTCTATCCTAAAAATAAGAATAACGGATGAGAGGGTAACTTTCTCAAGGTGACATTCCCAGGAAGCAGAAATGCTGGGCTCAAACCTAGTTCCTTCTGAATCCTTCCTCCTCCCTTCTGGTTGCATTGTCTCCCTGATTTCCCAAACCCATACAGGGGTGACTGTGTTTTGTTTATGGCACCAGCTTGTGCCTCTTCACCTATTCTCGCTCTCTTTCTCTCTCTCTCCCTTCCTCTCTCCCTCTCTTCCTCCCTTCCTCCCTCCCATCTTATTTCTCTGTTTGAGTTCCCAGGCCCTGTTGGATTGTTATTTGTGGTTTAAATGACATGGTTTTATTTGGGCTGTTGTCAGAGTGATTGGTGTGGTGAAGTCACCCTCTGGCAGGTGTTCCCTTGCCTGTCAGGGGAAAGTGTTGTCATGGTCATGGTGAGAGGGGACAAGGGGACAGCCGCATATGAGGGGGCGGGGAGCAGAGAGGAGCTTGGGACAACTTGGGCTGCACACTGGGGAAGTGACTGGTGGAAGCAGTGATTCACCGCCCCGAATGTGCTCAGGACTCGCTCCATGGGATTGCCACAATTTTCACGCCCTCAACAAAACAGGCGCCTTAAACAAACTGTGGCTGGGAAGACATTTTCTCTTGATTTACTTGGGTGATGAGGAAGTAATTTTTATGTATAAAGAGGTCATTTATAAAGAACAATGGACAGATTTGGATTTTAGGTTTCTTCTGTTGAAAGGGAGAGAGTATTTTAAGAGCTGTGATCACAGGCTTATAAAGAGAAATCAACTGAGCCAGGATTTCTGAATTTACAATTCAAATATATAAAACCTGGCCAAAATGCAACAAGATTAGTTTTTGTATGTGTGCCTCTTGAAATCAGTTGTTTAATCTCATACATATGTAATTTTATAGTCACACCTCTGTCGTTTGTGGAAATTAAAAAAAATATTTGTTATCCCCCTTGGTTACAGGTGATCTTAATCACCAGTGAGCTTAAGCAATCAAACTTACTAAAAAACATCCTGAAGGACCCTGAGTCATGAACTTGCCCACTTCAGCACTATCGACATAGCAGTCAACTGGGAGTCCGGTGACCCTGGGTTCAGATTCAATCTGCTACTCCCTGTGAAATTATGGTCACGTTACCTCTCTGTGCCTCAGTTTCCTCATCTGTCAAATGGAGGATATTAATGTGGGCCTCACTAGGTTATATGAAGTGTTAAATGAAATAGTTTTATTCACATATTGTAATATAATAGCTAAAACAGATCAAACCCATTTTGAATGTTTGTTAATATTAATGCTAGTTCCAGATAGTGTTTTCTCTATTTCTGAGATATATGGAAAAGAGAGACACTGAAACACAGAGAGACGGGGCGATGGGGGGCAGGGGGGAGAGAAAGAACGAGTGGGGATAGAAAAGGAGACCAAATACAGGTTTCTCTGCCAAGATATGTAAGAACCAACTCTCCATATCCTGGGTCAGAAACTTAGAGCTGTCCTTTCCCCATCTCTTGTGGGGTAGCTGCAGTAGTAGCTGCATCATGGGGGTTGAGGTGTAATAAACAATGAACTACTTCCTCTTGGATTGAATCATGGACTGTCAGAGAACGATTTTGGAGATCCTTTATTTTACTGCTAAGAAAACTGAGGCCCAGGGAAAAAAATGACCTGATCAAGGAGACACATCATTAGCAGCAAAACTAGGACTGCCAGTCCCAGCAGCCACCCTGGCTCTGAGATGCTGCCTTATGAACTCTGTGTTCCTCTATCTCTCACCTTTTTATTTATTTTTTAATATATTTTATTGATTTTTTACAGAGAGGAATGGAGAGGGATAGAGAGTTAGAAACATCAATGAGAGAGAAACATCAATCAGCTGCCTTCTGCACACTCCCCACTGGGGATGTGCCCGCAACCAAGGTACATGTCCTTGACCAGAATCGAACCCAGGACCCTTCAGTCTGCAGGCCGATGCTCTATCCACTGAGCCAAACCGGTCAGGGCTCCCAACTTCTTAAAACCTTGTCTTTCCTTGTAGCAGCAAAAGCTGACACACCTACTACGCCCTTGCCTCTGGCTCTGGTCTGGCATTGGTGAACATTTTATAATAGGCTGCTTGCTTGGACGATGAACATGAAGAGGCTGAGCAAGTGAACTAGAGAGGACTGTTAGGCCCCAACTCTCTTTCCACTAGTTCCTTCCTCCTCCCCTGACAGTGGAAATAGCATAGGTTCTTCCCTACCCTGGGCTGTGCACCATCAGTCCTACGGGGCTGCTGCTTGGGATGTGCCGATGAGAGGGAAGATTTCAGCCAACCAGAGTTCTAATTTGAGGCATAAATTAATGCACACCTGAGCAGGTGACATTATCCAAATGATAAATGGCTACAGGCACAGGCCATTGTGTTCATAAGGGTGATTTATGGCCCAGGTTTGGAAACGAACAGAGAAAGAAATATTTAAATGTAGCCATTTAAAAACCAAGCTGTTAGATTTAGAGTTGTCTTTTTAAAATTGAGGCATCTTTCCTCTGTCATAGTTGTTCATATTAATCAAAATAGAGTGGAGGAGCTTTGTACATTTAAAAAAAAAAACAAAAACAGAAAAAGTAGCATTTATGTTTTAAATAGGACATGCAAGGCTTTTTGTTCTTATTTCATTTTTTCCAGAACAGAGAACCCAGAGAGAAACCTCCAGGAATCTGTACACCTTTCCTTTACTTGGGCCTTTTCTCATCGTCTTGTCTTTGGAGGCTAAGCAGAGAATGAAAACCTTAATTGATTTCCTGCCTTATTGAATCTGGGCGAAAATGTTCCTCTCTGTCTGTTGACACAGAAATATCTGAAAAAGACAGAGGGTTTGTCAGTAGCAGGTGAATATCAGTTCAAAAGTAAAGGAGTGTGGAAGAATAGGCAACTAGGCTCCACACACACACACACACACACACATGCACGCACGCACGCATGCACACATGCACACACACTCACTCACTGTGCTTTGATGGGTATGGTTGTGCCTTCTGAACATGGAAGCCAGATCCATACTTGAGCTGTTTGTCACTTGCTAAACCGCTAAAGGGGGAACAGAGAGATGGCTCTCATGAAATATTTAGATTAATTCTCATGCAGGCAGAGCCCCAAGGAAATTAGCCCTTTCACAGAGTCAAGAGCCCCTATAAGGCTAGAAACAAGGATAAATACCAGTGCCTACCATTTGGGGGATTCTACCGCCTCCTTTATCTGCCCCATTCCCACTTGATTCTCACAACAATTTTTTGAGTGAGGAATTGGTATTCATGTTTTCAGACAAGGAGTCTGTGGCCAGGGGTAACATGGGGGGCCCATGGTCGGGAGGACCTACCCTTGGGAGGGTCCAGGTGCAGAATCAAGTCTGTCTGACTCCAACAAGTGTGCTCTTCCAAATCCTCTCCACACGTGGCGGTGCTCCTCCCCAGACTCCCCTCCCCACCCAATCCTGCCAGGCCCCCTGCAAGAACTCCGGGT
Source organism: Murina feae (assembly GCA_004026665.1). Taxonomy (NCBI): domain Eukaryota; kingdom Metazoa; phylum Chordata; class Mammalia; order Chiroptera; family Vespertilionidae; genus Murina; species Murina feae. The sequence continues at coordinate 186,692 of PVJC01000039.1, forward strand.
CCTGCTACAACAATAGGACCTGGTGCCAGCCACAGCCCCTCTCAGTCTTCATTTTCCACATCCTGTAACATCAGCAATTCACTCCCTACCTAGCTAGCAACATTGCTGTATCAAACAAAACCAAAGAAAAATACATATGAAAACAGCTTTTTACACCAATACACCTCTACCATCACCACTATCACCACCACCACCATCACCATCATCTGGTACTATAAGACAGGTAGGAAGTCATGCTTTTATTTTGGTAGGAAATGCCTGAACATTTGAAAGCTCTTGAAGAACTATGTAACTCATCTGAAAGGGTGAGTGTTCTTTGCAAGAGTCACAAATTCCACGCTGTGGCCGGCTGCCTCTCGTGGGCTCTTGGACGGCTGCGTCAGGGGCATTTGAGGCCAGAGAGCTTCATGTCTTTATAACATTATGCATTAAAGTCATTTGTAAGATGAAGAGACATTCCAAATAGCCCTTATGTTTTTCATTTTTTCTTTTTGGCACGGGGACACGGAGCAATTTTCCAGAATGTTTTAAATAGGAAAAAACGGTCATTCTCAAGACAGCCCTTCTGTATGCCTGAGCCTCTGGGTTATATTCACATTCTGAAATATCAAGCCACTGAAGTCTGTGTTCCTTTAAATGGGTTGTTTCTTTTAATAAAACAAATGAAGGCAGCATTTACTCCTTATGTAATATTCTTACCTCTGAGCCCTGTGGGCAGGGAGGGTTCAGAATCCTGGAATAAAGCTGTTGGAACGCACTGGGAGGAGGAGGAGGAGGAGGCCCCTAGTTGGAAGAATGCTTCTGGAGTTCCTAATTGATCCTTTCCTCACAAGTCCGCCAGGTGTTCCCGAATTTATTCCAGCAGCTTTGTGATTAAATGTTTTAATAGGGTCTGCATGGGCCAAGGCTGCTCCTGAGACTTGCCAGGGCTGTGTCACCTTTTTTGTGGTTTTCCTTGAGAATAACCCTTTACATTTTATACATTATGTTCACAGTGTTACAGCCCTTCCATGGCTGGTTTCCAGTGGTTCACTTTCATAAACATGCACTGATCAACTGCTATGTGCCAAGCCCCTTGAAAAGCACCAGGAATGCAGCCTCCGTGTGGCCTTTGCCCTTGAGGAGGTCACAGAGTGACAGAGGTTGGGGGACCCATCTATCAGCAGCTACATGCAGCCCAGCACAATAAGTGCTGTAACTGAGGCATGAATGGTGTGCTGGGAGGCCTGCATGCCAGGAAACAAGCCCTTTACTTCTGGAGGCAATAGGATGGTTCTATCAGAGCAGCAGAGAGAGCAGGGATCTGAGAACTGGGTTCCAGAGGATGAATAGGAGGTGGGGTGGGGAGGTTATCCTGTAGATTAGGCAGAGGTGTTATTTTCTAGTCAATATCAAGGAAACCTGCACTCGCTTGCTGAAGTCACAGAGGAGGCTGCTCTACCTGACTACTTGCTCCTGGCATCCTTCCTCTCACACCTGTGTCCCAGAGTTTAGTACACTTCTCTTTTTAACAGAAAAATAAATGAGTACTGATGTGAAATCTTCACCTCTTCCTTGTGGGTTTATAAGGTTGATACTTTCCACCAGAGTTGAGTCAGAGTCTGTTACCAAAGAGAAATGTGGTCTTAAAGTAGTCTTCCTGGCATCTCTCTCTCTGCTTCCTAACTACATCCTCAGGCTTGTCATCATGTTGTCAAGAAGAACCTAGAGCGGGTTTGCGATGAGTAGGGCCGGAGAGATGTTGGACATGGCTGGATTAAATGGAGCAGTGCATCGTGCTTCCTTTGTTTATTTAACAAATATGTATGCAATACCCATTATCAGCGGTGTGCTGATAAATGTCTAACAACTGGCTCTCCAGATAAAAGAAAATAGCCCAGATTTATAGTGTTTGCCAAGTACTTTAACATAAACTCTCTCATTATAGTCCAGTTCAGGCAGCCAATATAAATGTCTCTGAATGTGGGGCTGAGAGGAGATGCACAGACTTGGTGCAGGGTGTGAGCTCCTGCTGATATGATACACAAAACAGACACAATGCCTGTCCTCTATAAGAAATCAGAGCCCCCGTCATTGGGCAGATGAGGTATATGTCATATTTTCCATTCGATCCTAGTAATATTTATGCTGTTGTTGTAAGTAGAAAGTCAGAAATAGAGGTACTGAGAGACGAAGACAGAGAGCAGGAGGGAGACAAAAAGGTGGAGACAGCCCAGTATACACATCTTGATAAATTCTGAAAAGCTTCAGCCATTTGTCTCCTGCGCCACTCCCTCCTTATCTACCTCTCAGCTCCAACATTCTTCAGCACAGGGGTGTCTAAAAGAACATCAGATTGCAGAGGAAAGTGAGAAAAAGGGAAAAGAAATGAGCGCCACTTCTCAGTGCTTTTTAGCATGAAGGCATAATAATAAACTTAGATTTGATGGTGGAATCTCATGGGCATAAGACCTTGTCACTCTTAGGCACTCAGTACCCCATCCCCAATATTCTCGTACCAGTGCAGAATATAAGTACATTAAGCATGTAACTATGAACCAGTTAGAAGGGGGGGGGGCTATAATGTTTTGAGTGGATATCTATCAAGCTCTGTTTGGGAACATCAAATACGGTTCACAGCCAGTGCTGGGCTCTATGAGTGCCTCAGGCTCCTGATGAGAATGCTTTGGACTAGCCATGCAGAAGAAACTGCTTACAAGGTATGATTGAGAGGACACACCTTTGCTGAACTGTCACTATGAGAGATGTTTTCCTTTGGTTGTGGGCAGTCCCCCTTGCTAACTGATACTCACAAGAATTTAGCTTTGTCATTATCAAGCATTGATACCTTAGAATGGATTAATGTATAAGATATGTAGAAGAATAGTTACCTGAAAGTAAGTTTTAAAAGGAGAGGGAGAGAATCAGAGCAGGACTCCAGAGATGGGCACAACGGGATGGAGGCCTGAGTTGCCAGGTCCTGGGGGGAGGGGGGGAAGAGGACGGAGAGCCTGGTTGGAGGAAGGTCCCTGCCCTCCCCTGAGAACACACAGCTACATGTTAAAGCTCTCTGGATGACTCAGGGTTCTCACTGAGAACATGAATAACCAGACCACACCAGGATACCCTGAAGTCCTCAGGTCTTTAAAAAAAGTCCTTTATTGAGCAATAATTAGATGCCTCTGTTAGCTCATTACATAAATCATCTCATGTTCACAATAACCCTGTAAGGTCCATATGCCTGTTCCCAGTCTCAAGTGAGGATGTATCATTCCTTTATAGAAAGAAACTAGGGGTAAGAGAAGGGGAGTCATTTATTCAAGATTGCACACCAAGTTAAGTGGCCAAGTCTGGCCTTCTAACAGGGGTCTGACTCCTAAGCCTCTGTTCCCCCCACTCTGCCAGGCTGGCCTGTTGGGGTGGGAATGGTTTGCTGGTACTTTGCGTGGCTCCAGGTTATCGAGTGTTTGGTTACTTCAGCTTTCTTTCCGTTGGATTTTCCTTCCTTGGTGGTCAGTAATCACAAGTTGCTCTAATCAGGTACCTTGCCTGTGAGGGTCCCTCTCTTCCTTCTAATGAGCCAATGTTTTGGTTTAGGAACCAGATAACTAAGCCTGTTGTTTTTCTTCATACAATAAGAGTTAATGGATTCTTAATAGAGTCCTTGGGGCTTTAAGTTTAACTTCTTGAGCAGGTTCTTTTTTAAAAAAAAAAATTCTAATTTTTTTTTGCCATTTTCTGAATAAAGGACATAATGAAATATTTCATTTTATTGATAAATATTTCATTTATATTTAAATATATTTTTGTAGATACACTCTACGTGAAGTGTGTGTGTGTGTGTGTGTGTGCGTGTGCGTGTGTGTCTATAAGAAGAGAGGGAAGAGAGAGCTCATGAGCTTAGCAACTTATTTGCAGCTCATGCATTAAATATGTGGGGATTTTTTGTTTCGTTTTTTTCAGCTATAATAATTGGTTTAGTGACTGTTGTCAAGTGGAAACTTTTGTAATTTGTGTCTCGATGCCAGATTTAAAGCTCATTTGACCAAACAAGTCAACTTCTTGCTTGGGGTGATTTTAAAGCCTTCGGTACACCACACTGAAGCATCAGCCTAGCTCCTGGGAAAAGACTAGAATTTTTAGTAAAACCAATTTGTAAGGCAGGTCCTTCACCTTCTAGGGCCTCCCTGGCCTCATGGAAAGGAGCGACCTGGCCATGTCTTAGGGGGCCTGTCCAGATGTGAATCCAGATGACTGCTTCTTCCTGTCAACCACACGCTGGTCTTGGTGGAAACCCGAGTGTGCTGTTACTTTATAAATGACATGGTATCCTTGGCTGTGCCAGTAAGGAGTTAACATCTCATGTGCAGAGTGTGAGGCGTCTTACATAACGCATTCAGTCTCATCTCATGGGTGTTTTTCTGTAAACTCTGCCAGAACTAATTTCACGGTTTTAAAACAACTCGTGGTACCAAAAGAATGCGTAATGAGCTGCCATGAGATATGATTGTTTCCCGTTTGTAAGGAAAAGACTCGGAGCTCCTTGGGATTTATTAGGAATAATTTCTCAATTAAGCCGACAACCTCGGCCCTCAGAAGGGCATGTACAGTGCGCAGTAATGGTTCTGGAAGGTTCTGGAGCTCCACCTCCCACTTTTGTCTGGCATTTTTTTAAATTGTGGTTTAATTCATATAAGACTTGCCATCGTAGCCATTTTAAACTGTATAATGTAGCAGCATCTAACACATTCACAGAGTTGTGCAACCATCACTATTACCTAGTTCCAAAACGTTTTCATCACCCAAAAAGAACCCCCTTTTAAATAAACAGTCATCCCCCATTCCCAGCCACTGACAACCACTAGTCTGCTTTTTGTGTCCATATATTTATCTACTGGGAGTATTCGTGTCACTGGGATCATCCCTTATGTGGCCTTTGTGCCTGACTTCTATCACTCGATAGTGTTTTCAAGGTCTATCCACATGGTAGCACGTATCCGTCCTTCATGCCTTCATTTCTTTTCTTGCAGCTGAATAATATTCTAGTATATGGATATACCAGGTTATGCTATCATAATATTCTATTGTGTGGATATATCAGATTTTATTTATTTCTTAATTAGTTGATAGATGATTAAGTTTGTTTCCCCTTTTGCCGATTGTGAATAGGGCTGCTGTGAAGACTTACATACAGGTTTTTGTTTGAACACCTGTTTTGAATTCGGGGAGGAATATACCTGGGACTGGGATTTCTGGGCACATGATAATAACTCTAATTTCATTTCCTAAGGAACTGCCAAACCCTTTTCCAAAGGGGCTGCTCCATTTCGCTCCCACCTTGACGTCTGAGGGTTCCAGTTTCTCCACATCTTTGCCAAGACTTACTTTCCTTTTTCTATTCAGTTTTCATTCTGGTGGGTATGACATAGCCTCTGTCTGGCCCTCGTTGAGGGGGATTTGTTTCTCAAAACAGCTTACATATTTCAGTGGTGGAAAGCTTGTCCGAGCCGAATCACTGCCCAGAGCCCAGCCCAGCCTTTCCTCCTGGGTCCTCATGGTGTCTCTTAAGCTTAGATTTGGATCCTGCACTTGAGGAAGTTGAAAGGGTTACCTCCAGGATTGCAGTGCACATCAGAACCGTCAGGAGCACACTGAGCGAGCTTTGTGAGCCCGTGCCAACTCCAGGAGTCCCTTCCAGTTTCAATGGTCTGCCTGTCCCTCCAGAGCACCCCCTAGACCACCACCTTGTATATGCCACCAGGAGTGAGACTAGGGCAGAACCACAGCCAGGCCCAGGCTCACTCCTGCTCCCAGCCTTCTTTCCATTCTGTCACCAACCACAGGTGCCCTTTACAATTCCTGTTTTGAGGATGCAAAGGTTAGGAAAATACTGTGATGGTGATGATGACATTTACATAGGCCTTAAACATTCAGATACTCACAATAACCCTCTAAATAGGCCAAGCATCAGGGATTACTATCCCCATTTTAAAGCTAAAGAAACCAAGGCACAGGACCATTTAGGTAATTGCCCAGAGCTATTTCCTCTATAATATATTGCCCTAAATTATGTTCCATTTATGGTAACAGTGCCTTACAGTCTACAGGACACCTTCACATAAGTAGGGCTGGAGGAGAGGGACGGATGGGGGTCCATGTGAGGGGTATCAGTGTACACTGGGGGAAGTCATTAGGAAGGTCCCCTCTGATAGTCTGAGGATGACAAAAAAACAACAACAAAAAAAACCCAGCTGTTTCTGCCTGCCTCATGGTGGAGACAGGGACGTGGCAACCTAAGAGTCCAGTGGCTGCTCCAGGTCCTCCCTCACCATCGTGCCATCAGAGAAGATGCCTATATTATGCTATCCTTTGGGGAAAAACAACAAAGTCCTAGGGGAAAATACTGAGCACCCCGGAAAGAAGGTTAAAGAACTGAGCCACCCCTCAGGGAGCTTCCCACCTAAACAATTGTCAAGTTTTTAAGTCCAAAAAAAACCCCCACAAAACTCTCCCAGGGTTTGGCCACCTTTCAGAGTCAGGTCATAAGAAGAGTGTGGAAGGCAAGTGTGTCTCAAGCAAAACATGTGGGGCTGAGGTGTAGTCAGTGCTCCTGCTGCTGCTGTTTGGGTGAGCACAGGAGTGAAGGGGCAGGCTGCTGCCAGGCTGCAGACAGTGAACTGTTCTGTCCCTGTTGAGCATGGCTTGGGGGCCGCCTCTTGAAATCCTCTCTATACCTGTCCCCATTACCAGCCACAAAATCCAGGTTGGCTCTTTAGAGGTGAGGATGTTTTGATTCCTGAGCCGGATGATACTGAGTTGGGTGGGGATTTTGGAGAGCTGCTATCCCCCGAGGATATGCATGCCAAAATGGCAATAGGTTATAAATCCCAGTGCGTGTGGCAGTGTTTCCTTGAGGCTTTTTATGTGGTTGGCAGGCAGTGGAGGGGGTGTCACACTTTTGAAACCAAGATCCAAGATTTGGTTTTAGAAGACAAACCCCTCTGAGAGCAGCCTTCCCCGTCCCAGTTCCCACGTTGGCTGGGTTGAAGGGCCGGAAGTGGGAAGGCAGACCTCCAGGTCTAAGCTGCTTTTGAGCAGTGAACTCCAGGGTGGGGGCAGATGGCCAAGGCACCCATCTTGAGAGGAAGGAAGCCAGGTGCTTTGCACTCACTTGAATTACCTGACGACTCTGCGCTGCCAGAATAGAAGGCCTGTTGTTCGACAACCAGTAGCCAGTGGTTTAGAAATATGTTGGATTTTGAAAATATGTTGGGTTTTGCCATCAGACACCCTCAGGCAGCTCACAGGAGCGTCAGTGACTCCTTGCCTTTGACGTCAGTCAGGGGAGATTTGGATACTGGAAAGCGGGCTTTGGCTCGCTGGCTGTGGACCCAGAATCCCCCCCGAGGGCTTTGTTGTTGATGGTTTCCCCCCAAAAGGATAACATAAAAGTAGTTGTAATGGTCTGGAGGCGGCAAGTTCCGATCTGTGCAAGAGCCATTCAAAAACACAAATGATGTGTACATGCCATCATGTGCTACAAACCGGGAAGCTGGAGCAAATTAAAAAAGGAAACTTTCACCTGGAATGTGTGTGTAGGAGGGGAAAAAAGGCTTGTCAAGAAGGCTGGAAAAGAAGCGGAAAATTATTCAGCATTTCTCTGCTCTGTTCATTAAAGCCATGGTGTTAGGCTTTGAAGTTTTCTGTTTTAGTCAGACCTTTATTTCATTTATGCCAGTATTTGTAAATAATTATATTAACGTGGCATTTTAAGTAGACCTGTTTCCAAACAGCAAGTTAGTCACAGTGAATGTTTTCTGGGGAGAAAAGAAACAATGGAACACACTGCGCTCAGCAGAATCCAAAAGCTACTTCCCACAAAGGGACCACATTATTCTGCCTTTTCCCTGCCTCCTGGGAGAGGCGGCCAGGACCTGGGTCCTCAAAGAGGCCTTCTAGATGACACGAAGTCCATGGATACCTTCCCAGGGCTGGCTTCCTCCAGCAGAGTCTCAGGGGCGGGAGGCAGGAGGGGAAGGCTCCCCAGCTCAAATGTCACAGAGCATCCTCACTGAGGAAGGCCACCCGGGGACAGCTTCCCAGAACACGGTGGCTCCCCTTGGGGTGTACTAGTAGTCTGGCTGCAGTCCGTCTGAGATCACCACAAGGCTCTTTGAGTTTCCCCAGGTTCTCCCCATGAAATATTCCTTGTTCTCGGGGTCTCATGGCTTCCCTACTCTCGGCTTCTCACACAGGGAGAACTTGGGCAGTGAACTTCCGTGCTCGGCTAAGCATATTCTGATGCGGCCTGATGTAGCTCCTCAGATGACTAAGAACTTAGCAATGGGAGTATGTTTGGGGTTATTTTTGAATTGTGAGGCACAAAAGGTTTTGTTGTGTCTCAGAAGCTTCTGGGTGAACTTTGCGAGTCTGTCTGATCATTGAGAATGAGACTCAATTACCTTAAGTAAAATCATGGGAATATAAATATTAGTAAAATAAAATGGAGACCATTGTGAGCCTACTGCTTTGATTTAGTCAAAGAAACACAGTGTGATCAGGCCAAAAGGAACTTAAGAAATTTAGTCCATCTTCACATTTTTTAAATTGAGAAACAATGCCCAGAGGAGTTAACTTTCTGCCTAAAATCGCACAGCTAGATAATAAAACAAGTGTTCTTTTCTCTTTTTGTTTGGGAGGGGGGGGAGTGAAAGGCGGAGAGGAAGCTGAAAAGGTGAGAGTGTATAGGATTTATGATTTTACAAATCATGTGGCATTTCTTTGTAGGTGGTGGGAATCCTCCACACAGTAATATTTTTTGACTGGTGGGGTCAGACCAGACCTAGGTTGGGTAACCTCAGTACTTGAGTTCTGGCTAAGAAAAGAATTCAGAGCCAAGACTCAGACTCACTACAGATATATTAGGCAGGCAAAGAGAAAGTACACTCAAATAGAAATCTCCAGCTAGAAGCTCCAAGAGTTGCCCTGGGTGTGGGCTAGGGCTCCTTTTGCCCCTCAGAGAGGGTTTAACTGCTTTCTTCTTCAAACTGCCCTATGGGTCCTGCTCAGTTGTCTTCTGTCCTTGTATGGAAGTTAGATGGGGCTTTCCTCTGGCCCCTTGGCCCCCTTGTTCTCCTCTAAGGGCAGGGGTCTACTACATGACTAGTTAGGGGAGCAGAGGTCAGGAGAATCTGATCTGCATGACAGAAGGCATTCTAGGATGGAGAGGGGGTCTTAGGGGCGGGTAAGGTGCTGATTAACAATATTTATCTCCAATCCCTGCCTTTCTAGGGATGGAGAGGGTGTCTGAGGACCGAGGTATTGATTAACAATACTTATGTCCAATATCTGCTCTACCAGTTTTTTTCCATCGCTAGGTGTCGGGGATGTTCTGCCCAGGTGACCTTCTGTAACGGGCCCATCATCCTTGCTCTGCTCATGTCTGTCTAACTGCCTACTGAATTTTAGTCTGGGATAAAGTATGATTATGTGTGATAAATATGCTATCCACTGCTTACATCAAAAAAGTGTTTTTCAGCGATCCTCATTTCTTCCTGTGGATCTGAGTTACCTTTTGGTGTTATTTCCCTTCAAACCAAGCAATTTCCTTTAGCATTTCTAAGGTCTCCTTCTAGAAGGTCTCCTGGTAATGAATCTCTTCGTTTTAATTTACCTGAAAATGACTTTATTTTGCTTTTATTTTTGAATATAGAATTCTGGGTTGACTTTTTTTCTATCTGTACTTTAAACATGTCATTCCATCATCTCTGGTCTTTGTTTTTTTGAGAAAAGTTGGCTGTCACTCATATTGTTTTCTTTTATATGTCGTATGTGTTTTTCTCTGGCTGCTTTCAAGCTTTTCACTTTATGTTTGGACTTCAGAAAATTGACTGTGGTGTGCCTAGGTATGGTTTACTTGGTATGTATCCTGCTTGGGCTGTAAGTTAATATCTTTCACCACATTTGGGGAGTCTTCAGTCATTTCTTCAAGTATATTTTCTGCTCATCCTCTCTCTCCTATCCTTCTGAGTTTTTAATTTCGTATGTTCAACTGTTTGATAGTCTGTGATGCTCATATCTCTGAGACTCTATTCAGTTTTCTCTCTGTTCTCAAGATTGGATACTTTCTGTTGGTCCATGTTCAAGTGCATTGCTCTTCTGTCCTCTCCAGTCTCTTTTTAAGTGCATATAGTACTTTTTTTTTTCATTGTAGCTATTTTTCAATGCTAGGATTTTCATCTGGTTTATTTTTATAGCTTCTGTTTCTCACTTATGTTCCACATCTGGTCATTCATTATGTATATATTTCTTTCAATTCCTTGAACATATTTATAGTATCTTCTTTAAAGTCCTTATCTGCAAAATGTATCATTTGAATATTTGGGGAGTTCACTTTTGACATCTTTTCTTTTCTTGAATATGGGTTAAGTTTTACTTTTTCTTTGCATGTCTAGTGACTTTTGGTTGAATAATAGATCATGTAAATGATTGTTGCAGAAACTGTAGATTCTGTTGTGTTTCTCTGAAGAGAAATTTTTTTAGCAACCAGTTAACTTGGCGGGACTCAAACTCTAGCTCTGCCTTTCCTGTGCTCAGTGAGAACTAAACTCTCTTTTCTGTTCTTTCATCATCCAGCTGCTGCTTTTGTATTGGACCCCCTGATAGTTTCTTTATGCATGTGTATTTTAGCAGTTAGCCAAGAACTTGAGTAGATTCTATACACAGATTTTGTGTCTTACCCCTTCTGCTGTTTCTATCTTTCCAGAATTCCTCTCCCAATCCTGGATTTATCCTCAGGTAGCTCAAGCTATCCTGAGCCAAAAGCTGACTAGAGAGCAGTCTGAGGCAAAATTCCACAAATTCATAATTTTCACAAGTGGGGGCCCTATCTTTCATGGTGAAGACTCTCTAATGTTAGACTTCTGTTTGCTTTTGGTTGCACTCTATTGTCTTCAGATATTTTTTTAATTGTCTTGTGCAGGTATTTTAATTGTTTTCCACGCTAGGACTAGTAGACCATTGCCAGAAGCCAATACTCCTTAAATTTACATTTAGATTTTTCAAAACACATTGGCTCCATATCACAGCTCTGTGAGGTAGAACTAATGTTATTAACTCCATATTACAGATGAGGAAACAGACTCAGGGAGGATAAGTGACTTGCCCACATTCACACAGCTTCATAGTATTTGGACCAGGCCTGGAAGCCAGAGCCCATGACGTAGGCCTGGGCTCAGTTCCATAGTTAGTGTTATGCCCATTTGATTCTAAATGAGCCAGACTTTTTTTTAATGCCAAAGCTCCTATTGCATTCTCTTTTCACTAAATATCATTGAACAAACAAATGGTAATCCTGGCTTTTTGAAGCTTTTTGGTCCAAAGGAAGTACCTGGGACCTCCATGGTTTGCAGATGTCTCTGGGAAGAAAAAAATGTGCCATGCTGGTGTCAGAAGCTAAATACCTGTGATAATCCTCAAACCAACTGATACCTCCAAGCCCCAACTTGATTGTGAAACAGAAGCCAGCCCAGAAGTCTTTGGCAGGGGTGTTGTACATCACCTTTCCAGAGCTTTCTATTGAAACCTTTGAGTATGGCAGAGCTGGAAACTCAACCTGCCTTGGGGAAGGTATCCAGTTCTTCTTCTTCGTGGGGACTCACTGCAACGCATCTGCAGGTCCAAATTCACAGGGACACTGGGCTGTTCTTAAACTGAGGTTTGCACAGCTATTTCCAAGGAAATTCAAAGCCCTCTCTGCTCTCTGGGTTCCAAATGCATGTATTCCACGGTCAGTCCTGAATCTTCCTCGGGCCCTGATGCCACATCATGTTCAAGCCATAGTCCAGCTTCTTAAAGGAAATATTGTTCTCCACTAGCCCCCCTCCCAGCCAGCTCCTACCCGGTTCCCCCAACCTCCTCGTCTTCAACATTAGCATTTGTATTTAGCTGAGATTTCTCCAATGCAGGCTTAGAAAACCTGAAGCAAGATCATGGGTGGTTCTGGCAATCTGCGGTACACCGTGGTGACTGCTGATAACAATGCTATACTGTATACTTGAAAGTTGCTCTGAGAGTAGTAGAGCTTTAATGTTCTCACCATAACAATAACAACAAAATGGTAATTATGTGAGGTACAGGATGTGTTAACTAATTAGCTTATTGTGGTAAACATTTTACAATATATACTTGTATCAAATCATCACATTGTGCACTTTAAAATTTCACAATGGTATGTCAGTCATCTTCTATGATAATAAAAGCATAATATGCTAATTAGACCAGACATCCTTCTGGATGAAGCCAGGATGGAGGCAGCTGCCCGCAGCTGCGAGGGATGGATCCAAGCAACCATGGCACCTGTGAAGGCCTACTCTTGCATGAATTTTGTGCATCGGGCCTCTAGTATCTCAAGAAAGCTGGGAGAAAGATCATACATGTATACATATTTAAAATGCATTTTCTCAGGCCCACTCCAGTTATAAGAAGTCAGAGTCTCTGTTATCTGGGCCAGGGAATCTGCTGTATAGATGTGATCTGTGTGATTGTGGTGCTCACAAAGGTGGAAGAACCACTCATCTGGGTGAATTGATGAATGCTTAGAGCAATGTGAAGTCTAAACAATGACCTGTTTGAACTGATGTCTTTTCACTTAGGAGCCTCTGTCCTTTTTTTTTTTTTTTTTTCCAGTTATAGGTTCTCTGATAGAAAGACATGATTCTTGGAAATCAGTTCTTATCCACTGAACCATCTGGGCTGCTGTGATGTTAGAAACTACCCTTGCCAAAGTTCTTGGCTGAGTCTATCACAGACTAGGCACTCAAAAATAGTTCCTTTTCCTTTAGTCATTCAGTGCATGCTACCTGCATTATCAAATGTTATTATGAGTAAGAAACTATGGTCAAGAGGCCAGAATAGACTCTCCTCAAAGCTGATAAAGATTAAATGTCAAAATCCCTTACTTGCACAGGGAAGGCCCTGGGAGGGATCTTCATATTATGTTTTCATGAATAAACTTTTGTGTATTATTTGCAAGTTAGATAGTTTTACATTCTTTTTTCTTAAAGGAAGTCCCCCAACTTGAATAAGCTTCAACCACCATCCCAAACCTTTACCTATTCTGGCAAAGAGCTTATAACCATGGGAGAAAGAGACATATACATGGATTATTAAAATTTAATGCAGTAGGTATAATATGGACCCTCTTCTGGGTATTGTGGAAGTATATACATATAAGGAAAGAGGGTGGTCTGGGAAGACTTCCTAGAGGAGGTGATGCTTGACCTTGACCATGAAGTAAGGGAAGAAAGACTTCTAAAGAAATAACAAGTAGAATTATAGAGGTGAACTATATCAGTGTGTGTGTGTGTGTGTGTGTGTGTGTGTGTGTGTGTGTGTGTCAGAGGAATTCAGAGGGAGGGAGAGAGAGAGAGCGCACTTTGCTATTTGAGAGCATCCCATTTAGGCTGGAGGAACCTCTGATAATAGGATGCTTCCAGGGAGCTATATGGACTATGGGACTGTGTGCCAAGAGCTTACCTGATCCTCGGGATCCTGGATCCCAACTGCCCCTCTACTTGACCTTTCAGAGACCTATTAGTTGAATACATCATTAATTGTTCTTCAAGGAAAAAGAACGCTTTTACTCCTCACTTCTCCAACCCTTCTTTATATCAGCCTTGCAAATCAATATTTCATTTTGAAAAGCTGTGTTTGATGCCAGTTCTGCTTATTTGCTTCGCAGCCACTGTGGGCAATGCTTTGTAGGTCTGTCAGTATGTAAATTAAACCAAGCATAGATAGCTTTGTGTTGCTTAATGTTCAGCTGATAAAAATTAATGTGCTGTGAAATGAGCATTTTATCTGACTGCAGATACAGTGACGGAGTTAATTAGACAGGCAGAGGGAAATGTTATTAAGCTGGATAGGGCTCTCTCATAGAAGAAGCCCCGACCCTCAGATGCCTGGTATGGATGGACCATGGGTGTGGCCAGGGTGCCTGGGCTGAGGCAGGCTGGGAGCAATGAGGCAGGGAGGGTGCCCTCTTTAAGCAATCGAGCTCATGGTGCTGGTGATTGTGTGGATTCTGCCTGGGGAGGAAGGGAGGGAAGCACAGGCCAAGCCAGGCTGGCTACCTCCAACTCACTGCAACATGCTCCTGTCAGCATTTGCTGAGGCAGCTTCTTCTCAGGGCGGCATCACCATCATTGGTAGAGAGAAGAGTTTCATTCTTAAGCAAGGAGAGCAAGGTAATGGGCCACACAGCAATCCCCCAGGAGAAACTCCCAGCTCCGACTCAGATGCCTTGACATCTGTCCTCCTGGCCTTTATACTTGCTGTGCCCCCTCCCAACCACGAAGGTAACACACCTTTCTATCATTATCAGCCTCCTCCACTAGACTGAGCACTCCATGGGGTCAGAGATGTTTTGCTCTTCAAGGTGACCACATAGGTACTTCATAAATGTCAATAAAATGAATGAACCCACATGATGTTTCCTCTGCCTCAAGTCTCTTCCCGTCCACGCATCCAGCCCTTGGCCTTGTACACTGCTGAGCATCCTTTCCATCTGGGCATCAAATGTCACATCCTGGCCAGAGCTCCTCCTGCCTCCCAGACGAGATCAGATGCCCAGATAGGCTCTCTGGAGACACCTTGTACTTTCCCTTGATAGTAGTTTCCAAATTTAAGATTAACTCTTTGCATGCCTACCACAGTGAACTCTTGGAGGGGAGGAGCTGGGCTGTCTCCCCACACCTGGAAGGTGCCCAGTACAGTTGAATATTGACTGAATAGTGAAATGGATGGTCTTTCTGATGCCTGTTGAATTCCTAGTCTTTCATCAGTACCTTGTTGGAGGAAGGTTTCCTAGGCTCTCCTGGCAGCTGTTCTCCTTCCTCTGAGTTCCCATAGCGTCATGAATGTTGTAGCAATAGGCTTGCCAAATTGGGGTACCGCTCTTTGAAAAGCAGTCATGGTGTGTGTCTTCCTCAGCTTTGCATTCTCAGTGCTTAGCACAGGGGCCTGGCCTTTGCAAGAGCTCAGTCTAGGGCTGCAGAATTAGTGAAGACAATTGTAGGAGTCACGGGGTTAGTTAAGCAACGTTTCTGTTGCATGAACAAATTCTGAGCCACTAACAAAAGTTCTCCCCACCACACCCCTTGCAAAAGCACACCCAGAAAGGACGATCGTCTGTGGCCATCCCTCTTCCATGTTGGCCACAGCTAAAGGGGAAAGGTTGTGAGGAAATGCCACATTTAGTGGCTCCATGATTCTTGTCACCATCTGATGAGGGTCTAACCTTTCCAGGCAAATCAGAAAGGGGCTGGTAAGGTGTTTCATTTGGTGACTGCCACACTGTCGCTCAGGTAGGCTGGGGTCCCTCAGCTCCCAAAATCTGCAGCAGGTGCATAAGCAGTAGCAGATGCTTGTTTTGATAGCCCCATGTGGTTAGCCAGCACTTCTCCCCTGTTATCCTGTTCGGTCTCATTTGATGAACCTACACCTACCTTTGCAGCATTAAATGACTTGCTTCTTCACCTCTCTGCTCCTCATTTGCAAAATGGGATGACACTGCATTTTGAGAACCTTAGACTAGAAGGCTTGAGTATTTTCAGAAAATGTTGATGAGGTCCCACTCACCCCCCACCCCCCAACTGAGTGGTTCCCAAGTGACCTTATCCTGAGAAAGGCCATGGCTCTCGCTATGATTATGTAAGACTCTCCACACCTCTGCTCACTAGATTTCTGAGTGGTTATCACACACTGAGACTCCAGGGTGAGCAGCCCGAATGAGGGTCTGGATTCAGTCAGGTGAGCATCCCATGGGGAGGAGACTTCTGTCTATTTGCCAAATCCAGGTGAGACAGGGCTCAAGCACCACAAGGGAAACAACTGAACTCAGGGTGGATGATTTGCTTTACAAAAGCACCTGCTCCTTGGCTCCTTTCTCCTGGTTCCCTGCTATCACAGGAGGCATCTGCTCGGTATCCCTGTTTCAGAGCAGCAGTCCCGGAGCATGGCCCTGGTGGAAGGAGTATGGTCCTACCGGCTCCCTAGAGTAGCCCCCATTCACCTGCCCTCCTGCAACCTGGTCCAACCCACACCTGCTGCCTAGCTGCATCTCGCCCAGAGGGTTGCTTCCATCATGTTTTTCTAGTAAGGCCCAAGACTCTTCATAGAGACAGCCAAGGAGGTGGGTACTTGTAAGTAAAAAGTAACATCAATATTTCCCTTTTGAAGGCACTTTCATTTCTATTATCTAGTTTTATCCTCTGACCTTGCAGCAAAGGGCACAGTTATTACCACCATTTGACAAATGGGGAAATGGAGAATCACGAGTTTCAGTGGTTTGGCCAAGGCAATGGGTGCCACCTGGAACACACCTGGTTCACATACAGCCCCACTCTCAACCTCAGTGACAGTTTACATTTGAAAATGCTATCTCTAGCTGGTGGAAACTCTGGAGGCCTGGACCCGTCACTTTTAACTTGTTCCACAGAGTGCCTTGCAGAGGCAGATCATTAAAACAAGATTTTGATGAGGTTCATTTTCAAAGATTCATTCACCCCATTTATTTAGTACTTAAACAGCTACTAAGCACCTGACATGTGAGGTGCTAGGGATAAGATGGGGAGCATACATAGGCACAGTCCCTATGCTGCAGAGCCAGCAGTCTCGTGGAGACAGAATTCATCAAATTGTCACCAGATAAATGTAAAATGACAACAGCAACAATTGTGATGAAGGATACAACCTTCAA
Organism: Murina feae; assembly: GCA_004026665.1. NCBI lineage: Eukaryota > Metazoa > Chordata > Mammalia > Chiroptera > Vespertilionidae > Murina > Murina feae. The sequence continues at coordinate 203,430 of PVJC01000039.1, forward strand.
GAATATGTAATAGGAGATTTGAGTCATGGTGAAGAAGAAAGTTTTCCTGAGGAAGAGATGATGAGAAACATGACTAGGACTGAACCAGGCAAAGGGTATGTCATGTGCAAAGGCCCTGTGGAGAAACGAATCTGTGTTTGAGGAACTGGGTGAAGGCTACTAAGGCTGGAGCCCAGATACACAGAAAAGAGCAGTGTGAGATGCAACTGGGGTGGTAGATGAGCGGTGTCGCTTAAGCTTCTTAAACTTCAACAGGCAGAACACCTGATGTTCCTTTGGGATTGCCCTGGCAGTTACAACTCTCTCTTGCACCTTCATGCCTCACTTACTAGCACTTAACATTCAAACCTCTTCTCCATTTACCTCTTTATTAACTTAAAATATTTACCTCTGGATACCCTGGCCGGTTTGGCTCAGTGGATAAAGCATCAGCCTGCAGACCCAAGGGTCCCAGTTTGATTCCAGTCAAGAGCATGTATCTTGGTTGTGGGCACATCCCCAGTTGAGAGTGTACAGGAGGCAGCTGATCAAAGTTTCTAAATCTCTATCCCTCTATTCCTCTCTGTAAGAAATCAATAAAATATATTTTTTTAAAAATATTTACCTCTGGAAAAGGGAGGCTGAGAGTCCCCCTTCTTCATTTGTATCATTGACCTTGAAAGAAAGCACATGAGTTTCAGACCAACACAATGCCCCTGCTGGCGTCTCTGGTAGACCCTCTGAGGGTATGGATGAAGCCCATTAGAAAGCAGCTTACTGATGTTGATGTTTCAATTGCGTGAGACCAGACATTGAAACTGTTCATTAAACATTCCTATGTTCAAGCAGACGAAGAAAAATCATTTCAGAAGCTCTGTAATGAATGTACAAGCAGGTACAGGTTATCACGTCAAACACAATGATCATGAGTAAATGCAAATGGATGCCGCTTGTATTTGATTTTGTCTGCAGCATGCTGACAGCTGCCATGGCCCTCCAATCACCCTAAGTGGGGGGACCCGGCCTTTTGCTTCCTGATCCCCGCTGGCCAGGTCTGGGGTAGGGTGACATGTAAATATGAGTAGCACCCAGACAGGGAACAAGATGGAGGGAATGAAGTGAAATTAGCACACATGTGGGCATTGTCACGTGACCTACCCACAGGGACACAGCTTGGTTGCTGGTGGAGGGTGTAGAAAGCATTTCTGCAGTTAGAACCGGAGAGGCAGGTGACTGCTCAAGTCAGACAACCAGGATTCTGACTGGGTTGTGGAAAGCCACAGTGAAAGCTTCCTCCTCAGTTCCACAGCTGTTCCTAAGATTCCATCCACTGCATCCATCTATGAAATAGTTTAAGGACAGTTGACTCAATACTGTATTATGCAACAAAAAACACAAAACTGAATAAGACATTGTTCCTGGGCAGAGACGCTCACAACCTGGAAGGTGAGACAGGCAAATACAACTATAGATGCAAAACTCTGAAATAGTTGCCCAGAACATTCTCAAAAGTGAACAGGACTGGATGTTGTTGCGAGACTATTTGGTGTGGCCCCATTAGAATGTCCTGACTCTCCATCTCCCTGTGAATGAGGGAGGGCCCACAGTTAACTGGTTTAACAGAGTAATCTGATTTCACTAGCATTTGGGCCACCAGTACAAGGTTCCTGTATTTTACTGCAAAGGAATAACAGAAAAAAAATAACTTCTATTTTCATCATCTTTTCCCAAAAGAATTGAGTTTTAATACCATCTAAACTAATAAAAGCGGAATAGTAAAATTAACCATTTCTCCGGGACGCCCACAGCCAATCAGAACGGCTGTATGCAAATTAGCCCAGCCAACATGGCGGCCGCTATTCAGGGACCTGAGTAAACGTTTAGGCAGCGTCCATTGCAGCAGGAGCGAAAGGGAAACTACCTGCTTGCTGGCTCTTTAGCCTTTGGCCTGAAGCAAAACGCACATTTGCAACAATTAAGTGTAACAATTGTTTCATTATAGAAGCCGAGAGGTGAGGCAGAGAGGAGGCTTCATTAGTAAAAGGCCTCGCCTTAAAGGAACAGGATCAATTATAGGTAACCTGCGTCCAGCCGGCCTTGCTGGGACGTTGGGCAATGAGAGCTGTGGGCAACTTTAAAGCCCCTCACCCAGGCTGGTCAGGCACGCCAGCAGGTGGACATCCCCTGAGGGGTCCCAGACTGTGAGAGGGCATAGGCCGGGCTGAGGGACCTCCCGAGTGCACAGAGTGGCTGCAGGGCAGGACAGCGCAGGACCCAGGACCCGTGAGTGGGAAAGAGGCGGCAGGGTTGCAGGGCATCGGGAAGCGGGTAAGAGGCAGCAGGGGGTCGGCAGCCTGCTTGGTGGGCTTCCCAGGCCCTTGGAG